>JAMKPZ010001131.1:0-20280 GCA_024699675.1 Amphibolis antarctica
TATGGGGAAATGGGGGCTGGTTCCTTGAACCGGCCTGTCGGTGGCTTGCCGGCTGCTTGCCACCTTCCATGCACACCCACGGGGATTTTGGGGAATGGGGGCCGGCGCCTTGCGGGCTATTTCCCCCTTCCATGCGCACCCTTGGGGGTTTTGAGGAAACGGGGGCCGATTCCTAGAACTGGCCAGCCGGAGGCTTACCGGCTTGCAGGCTGTTTCCCCCTTCCATGCGCACCAATGGGGATTGTGGGGAAACGGGGGCCGGTTCCTTAAAACGTGGGCCGGTACGTTCAACCAGCCAGAAGATGGCTTGCCAGCTATTTCCCCCTTCCATGCGCACCCATTGGGGTTCTGGGGAAATAGGGGCCGGTTCTTTGAACCGGCCTGCCAGCGGCTTGCCGGCTGTTTCCCCCTTCCATGCACACCCATAGGGATTTTGGGCAAACGGGGGCCGGTGACTTGCTGGCTGTTTACCCCTTCTATGCGCACCCTTGGTGGTTTTGGGGAAAGGGGGGTCGGTTCCTAGAACTGGCTAGCCGGCGGCTTTCCGACTGCTTCCCCCTTCCATGCGCACCCATGGGGATTATGGGGAAATAGGGGCCGGTTCTTGAACCGGCCCGTCGGTTGCTTGTCGGCTGCTTCCCACCTTCCATGCGCACCCACGGGGATTTTGGGGAATGGGGGCCTGTTCCTTGAACTGGCCAGCCGGCGGCTTGCGGGCTATTTCCCCTTCCTTGTGCACCCATTGGGGTTTTGGGGAAACGGCGGCCGTTTCGTTGTACAGGCGGCCGTTTACTTGAACCGGCTAGCCGGCGGCATGCCGGCTACTTCCCCCCTTCCATGCGCACACACGGGGATTTTGGGTAAACGGGGGCCTGTTCCTTGAACCGGCCAGCCGGCGGCTTGCCAGCTGTTTCACCCTTCCATGTGCACCCCTGGGGGTTTTGGGGAAACGGGGGCCGTTTCCTTTAACCGGCCAGCCGGCAGCTTGTAGGCTTTTTCCGCATTCCATGCACAACCATGGGGGTTTTGGGGAAACGGGGGCCGTTTCCTTGAACCGGCCAGCCGACGGCTTGCTGGCTGCTTCCCCCGTTCCATGCGCACCCACGGGGATTTTCGGGGAAACGGGGGCTGGTGACTTGCTAGCTGTTTCCCCCTTCTATGCGCACCCTTGGGGGTTTTGGGGAAACGGGGGCCGATTCCTAGAACTGGCTAGCCGGCGGCCTTTCGATTGTTTCCCCCTTCCATGCGCCCCCTTGGGGATTATGGGGAAATGGGGGTCGGTTCTTGAACCGGCTCGTCGATTGCTTGCCGGCTGCTTCCCACCTTCCATGCGCACCCCCGGGGATTTTGGGGAATGGGGGCCGATTCCTTGAACTGGCCAGCCGGCGGCTTGCAGGCTATTTCCCCCTTCCATGTGCACCCATTGGGGTTTTGGGGAAACGGCGGCCATTTCCTTGTACAGGCGGCTGTTTACTTGAACCGGCTAGCCGGCAGCATGCCGACTACCTCCCCCCTTCCATGTGCACCCACGGGGATTTTGGGAAGACGGGGGCCTGTTCCTTAAACCGGCCAGCCGGCGGCTTGCCAGCTGTTTCCCCCTTCCATGTGCACCACTGGGGGTTTTGGGGAAACAGGGGCCGTTTCCTTTAACCGGCCAGCCGGCAGCTTGCAGGCTGTTTCCGAATTCCATGCACAACCATGGGGGTTTTGGGTAAACGGGGGCTGTTTCATTGAACTGGCTAGCCGGCGGCTTGCCGGCTGCTTCCCCCCTTCCATGCGCACCCACGGGGATTTTCGGGGAAATGGGGGCCGGTTCCTTGAACCGGCCAGATCGCGGCATGCCTGCTGTTTCCCCGTTCCATGCGCACCCATCGGGGGTTTGGGGAAATAGGGGCCGGTTCCTCGAACCGGCAAGCCGCCGGCTTGCCGGTTGTTTCCCTCTTCCATGCGCACCCTTGGGGATTTTGGGGAAGCGGGGGCTGGTTCCTTGAACCGACTAGCCGGTGGCTTGCCGGCTGTTTCCCCGTTCCATGCGCACCCATGGGGTTTTGGGGAAATAGGGGCCGGTTCGTTCAACCTGGTAGAAGGTGGATTGCCGGCTATTTCCCCCTTCCATGCGCACCCGTGTGGGTTTTGGAGAAATGGGGGCCGGTTCTTTGAACCGGCCTGCGAGCAGCTTGCCGGCTGTTTCCCCCTTATATGCGCACCAAAGGGGATTTTGCAGAAATAGGGGCCGGTTCCTTGAACCGACGAGCCGGTGGCTTGCCGGCTATTTCCCCCTTCCATGCACACCCATGGGGGTTTTGGGGAAACGGGGGCCGGTTCTTTGAACCGGCCGGCCAGCGGCTTGCCGGCTGTTTCCCCCTTACATGCGCACCCAAGGGGATTTTGTAGAAACGGGGGTCGGTTCCTTGAACCGACCAGTCGGTGGCTGGCGGCTGTTTCCCCCTTCCATGCACACCCATGGGGGTTTTGGGGAAACGGGGGCCGGTTCAAAGAACCGGCCTGCTAGTGGCTTGCCGGCTGTTTCCCCCTTCCATGTGCAACCATCAGGATTTTGTAGAAACGGGCCAGTGACTTGCTGGCTTTTTCGCCCTTCCATGCGCATGCTTGGGTGTTTTGGGGAAACGGGGGCCGGTTCCTAGTACTGGCCAGCCGGTGGCTTGCCGGCTTGCTCGCTGCTTCCCCCTTCCATGTGCACCCATGGGGATTATGGGGAAATAGGGGCCGGTTCCTTGAACCGGCTAGCCGGTGGCATGTCGGCTACTTCCCCCCTTCCATGCGCACCCACGGGGATTTTGGGAAATGTCGGCCTACTATGGTCTTGCTGGCTGTTTCCCTCTTCCATGCGCACCCATGGTTGTTTTGGGGAAACTGGGGCTGGCTCATTGAACTGGCCAGCCGCCGGCTTGCGGGCTGTTTGCCCTGTCCATGTGCACCCATGGGGGTTTTGGGGAAAGGAGGGCCATTTCCTTGAACCGGCTAGCCGGTGGCTTGCCGGCTGCTTCCCCCCTTCCGTGCGCACCCACGGGGATTTTGGGGAATGGGGGCCGGCTCCTTGAACCGGCTTGCCGGTGGCTTACCGGCTAGCCGGTGGCTTGCCGGCTGTTTCCCTCTTCCATGCGCACCCATGGTTGTTTTGGGGAAACTGCGGTTGGCTCATTGAACCGGCCAACCGGCGGCTTGCAGGCTGTTTCCCCCTTCCATGTGCACCAATGGGGGTTTTGGGGAAAGGAGGGCCGTTTCCTTGAACCGGCTAGCTGGCGGCATGTCGGCTACTTGCCCCCTTCCATGCGCACCCACAGGGATTTTGGGGAAACGTGGGCCGGTTCCTTGAACCGGCCAGCCGGCGGCTTGCCGGCTGTTTCCCCCTTCCATGTGCACCCATGGGGGTTTTGGGGAAACGGGGGCCGCTTCCTTGAACCGGCCAGCCGACGGCTTGCAGGCTGTTTCCCCATTCCATGCGCAACCATGGGGGTTTTGGGGGAATGGGGGCCGTTTCCTTGAACTAGCCTATCGGCGGCTTGCAGGCTGTTTCCGCCTTTGATGCGCACCCATGGGGGTTTTGGTGAAACGGGGGCCGGTTCCTTGTACCGGCCAGCCGGCGGCTTGCCAGCTGTTTCCCCCTTACGCCTCTCAGAAAAGAAACGGACACCGTTGGGTCGTATGTGTTCGTGCACCCGAACGGCCACCGCTGGCATCATTGCTGGTGGCGTCATCTCGGAAACTTTTCCGTGGCATCGGTAGAGTACACTTACGTCTCCCGAAAAAATGTATGGGCATCCCAGTAAAAAGACCCAACAGAAGGGTCACGAGTGAACTGAGCTCGACCGGGCTGGGTGGATTAACCCGGCTAGGAGGGCGACCACCGGTACCTTCGTATGTGTTTCCGAAGGAATGATACCCTGGTCCGTCCTCCGACCGTTCCCTTACATAGGGAAGGCGTTATGCGGTCGGGGCTCGACGAAGCATCGTAAAAACATACACAAAACGACGAGGGTGGAAGGACTTACCTGTTGGGGGGTCGTCGACGGGGATCGAAAGTCCTCGCTCCGGCACGGCGAAAAGGCGTCGGCGCCCCGAGCTGCTCTCCTCCTTTGGAACCGGTGGACGGTTGCTTCTCCGGATGGTGTCAGCCTTCTTCCCAGAAAATCCCGCCTTTCGAAAATCCTTCCTCTTCCAATTCTCGCCTCCCTTTCAATCCTCCTCCTCCTTCTTTGAAGTGGGGGGGGCCTCTCCTTTTATAAGGGGTTTCCTTCCTTCTTTGAGGGCACCCGAAGATGGAAGG
Source organism: Amphibolis antarctica (assembly GCA_024699675.1). Lineage (NCBI taxonomy): Eukaryota > Viridiplantae > Streptophyta > Magnoliopsida > Alismatales > Cymodoceaceae > Amphibolis > Amphibolis antarctica. The sequence goes on from JAMKPZ010001131.1 coordinate 4,289, forward strand.
CGGCGTGATTCAGGTTTGATTACGTGGTCCGCGTAATTGACGGATTTGCAAGATTTACGTGGTTAAATCCCAGCGTATTTCTCAGATTGATTCGGCCTGCCTTCTTGGGTAGCCAACCGGCAGCCGCTACGTGGTAGGCGGAAGCCGGTTGGTCCCCTGAACATTCGCACGGAAATATGGTTTTTGGGATTCGGGTGCCGCTTCCTTGAAGCGGCTTGCCGGTGGCAAGCCGGCTCCATCCCCCCAACTTTTTACCAAATGTCGGTTTTTGGGGTCCAGGTGCTGCTTCCTTGAGGCAGTTTGCTAGTGGCAAGCCAGCTCCATCCACCCGATCCATACATCTTAGTATGGTTTTGGCGGTGGCCGGCAACTGTGTTTACTTACAGGCTTGCCGGCAGCGGGCTGGTCAGCCACCCGATCCATACGTCTAAGTATGGTTTTTCGGGAAGCCTACAATCGGGTTTTCTTACCGGTTTGCCAGTGGCAGGCTGGTTAGCTACCCGATCCACACGTCTAAGTATGGTTTTTGGGTGAGCCGGCAACCAGGTTTTCTTACAATTTGCCAACGGCAGGCCGGTTAGCAACCCGATCAATACATCTAAGTATGGTTTTTGGGAAGCCGGCAACCAGGTTTTCTTACCGGTTTGTTGGGGTGGGCTAGTTAGCCACCCCATCCATACGTCTAAGTATGGCTTTTGGGGGAGCCGGCAACCGGGTTTTCTTACCGGTTTGCCAATGGCGTGCTGGTTAGCCACCTGAACCATACGTCTAAGTATGGTTTTTTGGGTGGCTGGCAACCGGGTTTTCTTACCGGATTGTCAGCGACGGGCTGGTTGGCCACCCGATCCATACATCTAAGAAGGGTTTTTGGGGAGCCGGCACCCGGGTTTTCTTATTGGTTTGCCGGTGATGGGCCAGTCACCCACCCGATCCATATGTCTAAGTATTGTTTTCAGGGAGCTGGCAACCGGGTTTTCTTACCAGTTTGCCAGCAACGTGCTGGTTAGCCACTCGATCCATACATCTAAGTATGGTTTTTGGGGAAGCCGGCAACCGTGTTTTCTTACCGGTTTGCGAGTGGCGGTCCGGTTAGCCACCCGATCCATACGTCTAAGTGTCGTCTTTTGGGAGCCGGCAACTTGGATTTTTTACGTGTTTGCTGGTGGTGGGCCGGTCAGCCACCCGATCCATACGTCTAACTATGGTTTTCAGGGAGCTGGCAACCGGATTTTCTTACCGGTTTGCTAGCGGCGGGCTGGTTAGCCACCCGATCCACATATCTAAGTATGGTTTTTGGGGAAGCAGGAAATTGGGTTTTCTTACTGGTTTGCCATTGCAAGCTAGTGAGCCACCCGATCCATACGTCTAAGTATGGTTTTTGGGGGAGCCGGTAACCTGTTTTTGTTATCGGTTTGCCGGTAGCGGGCCGATTAGTTACCCAATCCATATGTTTAAGTGTGGTTTTTGGGGACCCGGAAAACGGGTCTTCTTACCAGTTTGCCTGCGGCGGGCCAGTTAGCCTCCCAATCCATACATCTAAGTATGGTTTTCATGGAGCCCGCAACTGGGTGTTCTCACTGGTTTGCCAGAGGCGGGCCGGTTAGCCACCCGATCCATACGTCTAAGTATGGTTTTTGGGGAAGCCGGCGATCGGGTTTTCTTACCGGTTTGCCGGTGGCAGGCCCGTTAGCCACCCGATCCATATGTTTAAGTACGGTTTTTGGGGTGACGGCAATCGGGTTTTCTTACCTGTTTGCTGGCGGCGGGCCGGTTAGCCACCCGATCCAAACGTCTAAGTATGGTTTTCGGGGAGCCGGCAACAGGGTTTTCTCACTGGTTTCTCGATGGCGGGACAGTTTGCCACCCGATCCGTACGTCGAACTATGGTTTTTGGGGGAGCCGGCAATCGGGTTTCTTACCGATTTGCCAGTGGCGGGTCGGTTAGCCACCCGATCCATACGTCTAAGTATGGTTTTTGGGGTTGCCGACAACCGGGTTTTCTTTCCGGTTTGCCGGCGGCAGGCCGATTAGCCACCCGATCCATACGTCCAAGTATGGTTTTTGGGTTAGTCAAAAATTGTGTTTTCTTATCGGTTTGCCGAGGGCGGGTCGGTTAGCTTCCCGATCCATACATCTAAGTATGATTTTTTGGGTGGCCGGCAACTGGCTTTTCATACTGGATCTTCAGTGATGGGCACATTGGCCACCTGATCCATACATCTAAGTGTGGTCTTTTGGGAGCCGACAACTGGGATTTTTTACGGGAGCCGGCAATCGGGTTTTCCTACCGGTTTGCAAGTTGTGGGCCGGTAAGCCACCCGATCCAAATGTCTAACTATGGTTATCAAGGAGCTGGCAACCAGATTTTCTTACCGGTTTGCTAGCGGCGGGCTGGTTAGCCACCCGATCCACACATCTAAGTATGGTTTTTGGGGAATCAGGAAATCCAGTTTTCTTACCGGATTGTCAGCGACAGTCTGATTTGCCACTCAATATATAAGTCTAAGTATGGTTTTTTGGGAGCCGGCAAACGGGTTTTCTTACTGGTTTGCCGGCGATGGGTCGGTCAGCCACCGATCCATATGTCTAAGTATTGTTTTCAGGGAGCAGGCAACCAGGTTTTCTTTCCGGTTTGCCGGCGGTGGGCTGGTTAGCCACCCGATCCATACGTCTAAGTTTGGTTTTTGGGGAAGCCGACAACCGGGTTTTCTTTCCGGTTTGCCAGCGGCAGGCCAATTAGCCACCCGATCCATACATTTAAGTATGGTTTTTGGGGTAGTCGGCAATCGTGTATTCTTATCGGTTTGCAGGCGATGGGCCGGTTAGCCACCTGATCCATATGTCTAAGTATGGTTTTTGTGGGAGCCGGCAACCGGGTTTTCTTACTGATTTGCCAGCGGCGGGCCAGTTAGCCACCCGATCCATAGGTCTAAGTATGGTTTTTTGGGGAAGCCGGCAACCACTTTTTCTTACCAGTTTGATGCTGGCGGGCCAGTTAGCCACCCGATCCATAGGTCTGAGTATGGTTTTTGGGGAAGCTGGCATCCGGGATTTCTTACTGGTTTGTCGGCGGCGGGCCAGTTAGCCGCCCGATCCATACATTTAAGTTTTGTTTTTGGGGAGTTGGCAACTGGGTTTTCTTACCGTTTTGCCAACAGTGGGCCGGTTAGCCACCCGATCCATACGTCTTAGTATGGTTTTTGCAGTGGTCGAAAACCATGTTTACTTACCGGTTTGCCGGCGGTAGGCTGGTTAGCCACCCGATCCATACATCTAATTATGGTTTTTGGAGAAGCCTGCAACTGGGTTTTCTTACCAATTTGCTAGCGGCGTGCCAGTTAGCATCCCGATCCATATTTCTAAGTACGATTTTCGAGGAGCCGGCAATTGGGTTTTCTCACCTGTTTCCTAGTGGCGGGATGGTTTGCCACCCAATCCATATGTCTAAGAATGGTTTTTGGGAGAGCCGACAACCATGTTTTCTTACAGGTTTGCCGACAGGGGGCCGATTAGCCACCGAATCCATACATCTAAGTAAGGTTTTTGGGGAAGCCGGCAATCTGGTTTTCTTACCGGTTTGCCAGTGGCGGGCCGGTTAGCCACCCGATCCATACGTCTAAGTTTGGTTTTTGGGGGAGACGACAACCGGGTTTTCTTTCCAGTTTGCCGGTGGCGGGCCCGTTAGCCACCTGATCCATATGTTTAAGTACGGTTTTTGGGGTGACGGCAATCGGGTTTTCTTACCTGTTTGCTGGCGGCGGGCCGGTTAGCCTCCCGATCCATACGTCTAAGTATTGTTTTCAGGGAGCCGGCAACTGGGTTTTCTAACCGGTTTCTCGATGGCGGGACAGTTTGCCACCCGATCCATACGTCGATGTATGGTTTTTGGGGGAGTCGGCAATCGGGTTTTCTTACCGATTTCCCAGTGGTGGGCTGGTTAGCCACCCGATCCATACGTCTAAGTATGGTTTTTGGGGTTGCCGACAACCAGGTTTTCTTTCCGGTTTACCGGCGGTAGGCCGATTAGCCACCCAATCCATACGTCTAAGTATGGTTTTTGGGTTAATCAAAAATTGTGTTTTCTTATCGGTTTGCCAAGGGCGGCCCGGTTAGCGTCCTGATCCATACATCTAAGTATGATTTTTTGGGTGGCCGGCAACTGGCTTTTCATACTGGATTTTCAGTGATGGGCACATTGGCCACCTAATCCATACATTTAAGTGTGGTCTTTTGGGAGCCGACAACTCGGATTTCTTACGGGAGCCGACAATCAGGTTTTCTTACCGGTTTGCAAGTGGCAGGCCGGTAAGCCACCCGATCCATACGTCTAACTATGGTTATCAGGGAGCTGGCAACCGGATTCTCTTACCGGTTTGCTAGCGGCAGGCTGGTTAGCCACCCGATCCATACATCTAAGTATGGTTTTTGGGGAATCAAGAAATCCGATTTTCTTACCGGATTGTCAGCGACGGTCCGATTTGCCATTCAATATATAAGTCTAAGTATGGTTTTTTGGGAGCCGGCAACCGGGTTTTCTTACTGGTTTGCCGGTGGTGGGTCGGTCAGCCACCCGATCCATACGTCTAAGTATTGTTTTCAGGGAGCAGGCAACCGGGTTTTCTTACCGGTTTGCCGGCGGTGGGCTGGTTAGCCACCCGATCCATACGTCTAAGTAAGTTTTTTGGGGAAGCCGGCAATCGGGTTTTCTTACCGGTTTGGCGGTGGTGGGCCAGTTAGCCACCCGATCCATACGTCTAAGTTTGGTTTTTGGGGGAGCCGACTACCGGGTTTTCTTTCCGGTTTGCCGGCTGCTGGCCAATTAGCCACCCGATCCATACGTTTAAGTATGGTTTTTGGGGTAGTCGGCAATCGTTTATTCTTATCGGTTTGCCGACGATGGACCGGTTAGCCACCCGATCCATACGTCTAAGTATGGTTTTTGTGGGAGCCGGCAACCGGGTTTTCTTACCGATTTGCCGGTGGCGGGCCAGTTAGCCACTCGATCCATAGGTCTAAGTATGGTTTTTGGGGAAGCCGGCAACCGGGTTTTCTTACCGGTTTGACGGTGGTGGGCCAGTTAGCCACCTGATCCATAGGTCTAAGTATGGTTTTTGGGGAAGCCGGCATCCGGGATTTCTTACCGGTTTGTCGGCGGCGGGCCAGTTAGCTGCCCGATCCATACATTTAAGTCTTGTTTTTGGGGAGTTGGCAACCGGGTTTTCTTACCGTTTTGCCAACAGTGGGCCGGTTAGACACCCGATCCGTACGTCTAAGTATGGTTTTTGTAGTGGTCGGAGACCGTGTTTACTTACCGGTTTGCTGGCGGCAGGTTGGTTAGCCACCCTATCCATACGTCTAATTATGGATTTTGGAGAAGCCTGCAACTGGGTTTTCTTACCAGTTTGCTGGCGGCGTGCCGGTTAGCATCCCAATCCATATGTCTAAGTACGGTTTTCGAGTAGCCGGCAACTGGGTTTTCTCACCTGTTTCCCGGCAGCGGGATGGTTTGCCACCCGATCCATATGTCTAAGAATGGTATTTGGGGGAGCCGGCAACCATGTTTTCTTACAGGTTTGCCGACAGGGGCCCGATTAGCCACCGAATCCATACGTTTAAGAATGGTTTTTGGGGTAGTAAGCAACCGTGTATTCTTATCGGTTTGCCAGAGGCGGGCCGATTAGCCACTCGATCCATACGTCTAAGTAAGGTTTTTAGGGAAGCCGGCAATCGGGTTTTCTTACCGGTTTGCCGGTGGCGGGCCGGTTAGCAACCCGATCCATACGTCTAAGTTTGGTTTTTGGGGGAGCCGACAACCGGGTTTTGTTTCCGGTTTGCCGGTGGCGGGACCGTTAGCCACCCGATCCACATGTTTAAGTACGGTTTTTGGGGTGACGGCAATCGGGTTTTCTTACCTGTTTGCTGGCAGCGGGCCGGTTAGCCTCCCGATCCAATCATCTAAGTATGGTTTTTGGGGAGCCGGCAACTGGGTTTTCTCACCGGTTTCTCGATGGCGGGACAGTTTGCCACCCGATCCGTACGTCGAACTATGGTTTTTGGGGGAGCCGGCAATCGGGTTTTCTTACCTATTTGCCAGTGGCGGGCTGGTTAGCCACCTGATCCATACGTCTAAGTAAGGTTTTTGGGGTTGCCGACAACCGGGTTTTCTTTCCGGTTTGCCGGCGGCAGGCCAATTAGCCACCCGATCCATACGTCTAAGTATGGTTTTTGGGTTAGTCAAAAATTTTGTTTTCTTATCGGTTTGCCGAGGGCAGGCTGGTTAGCGTCCCGATCTATACATCTAAGTGTGATTTTTTGGGTGGCCGGCAACTGGCTTTTCATACCGGATTTTCAGTGTTGGGCACATTGGCCACCTGATCCAAACATCTAAGTGTGGTCTTTTGGGAGCCGACTACTGGGATTTTTCACGGGAGCCGGCAATCGGGTTTTCCTACAGGTTTGCAAGTGGCGGGCCGGTAAGCCACCCGATCCATACATCTAACTACGGTTATCAGGGAGCTGGCAATCGGATTTTCTTACCGATTTGGTAGCAGCGGGCTGGTTAGCCACCCGATCCATACATCTGAGTATGGTTTTTGGGGAATCAGGAAATCCGGTTTTCTTACCGGATTGTCAGCGACGGTCCGATTTGCCACTCGATATATAAGTCTAAGTATGGTTTTTTGGGAGCCGGCAAATGGGTTTTCTTACTGGTTTGCCGGCGGTGGGTCGGTCAGCCACTGATCCATATGTCTAAGTATTGTTTTCTCGGAGCAGGTAACCGGGTTTTCTTTCTAGTTTGCCGGCGGTGGGCTGGTTAGCCACCCGATCCATACGTCTAAGTAAGGATTTTGGGGAAGCCGGCAATCGGGTTTTCTTACTGGTTGCCGGTGGTGGGCCAGTTAGCCACCCGATCAATACGTCTAAGTTTGGTTTTTGGGGGAGCCGACAACCGGGTTTTCTTTCCGGTTTGCCGGCGGCAGGCCAATTAGCCACCCGATCAATATGTTTAAGTATGGTTTTTGGGGTAGTCGGCAATCGTGTATTCTTATCGGTTTGCCGGCGGTGGGCCGGTTGGCCACCTGATCCATACGTCTAAGTATGGTTTTTGTGGGAGCCGGCAACTGGATTTTCTTACCGATTTGCCGGCGGCGGGCCAGTAAGCCACCTGATCCATAGGTCTAAGTATGGTTTTGGGGAAGCCGGCAACCAGGTTTTCTTACCGGTTTGACGGTGGCGGGCCAGTTAGCCACCCGATCCATTGGTCTAAGTATGGTTTTTCGGGATGCCGGCATCCGGGATTTCTTAGTGGTTTGTCGGCGGCGGGCCAGTTAGCCGCCCAATCCATATATTTAAGTTTGGTTTTTGGGGAGTTGGCAACTGGGTTTTCTTACCATTTTGCCAACAGTGGGCCGGTTAGCCACCCGATCCATACGTCTTAGTATGGTTTTTGCAGTGGTCGGAAACCGTGTTTACTTACCGGTTTGCCGGTGGCAGGCTGGTTAGCCACCCGATCCATACGTCTAATTATGGTTTTTGGAGAAGCCTGCAACTGGGTTTTCTTACCAGTTTGCAGGTGGCGTGCCGGTTAGCATCCTGATCCATATGTCTAAGTACGGTTTTCGGGGAGCTGGCAATTGGGTTTTTTCACCTGTTTCCTAGCGGCGGGATGGTTTGCCACCCAATCCATATGTCTAAGAATGGTTTTTGGGGGAGCCGGCAACCATGTTTTTTTACAGGTTTGCCGACGGGGGGCCGATTAGCCACCCGATCCATACGTTTAAGAATGGTTTTTGGGGTAGTCGGCAACCGTGTATTCTTATCGATTTGCTAGTTGCGGGCCGATTAGCCAACCGATCCATACGTCTAAGTCTGGTTTTTGGGGAAGCCAGCAATCAGGTTTTCTTACCGGTTTGCCGGTGGCGGGCCGGTTAGCCACCTGATCCATACGTCTAAGTTTGGTTTTTGGGGGAGCCGACAACCGAGTTTTCTTTCCGGTTTGCCGGCGGCGGGCCCGTTAGCCACCCGATCCATATGTTTAAGTACGGTTTTTGGGGTCACGGCAATCGGGTTTTCTTACCTGTTTGCTGGCGGCGGGCCGGTTAGCCTCCCGATCCATACGTCTAAGTATGGTTTTTAGGGAGCCGGCAACTGTGTTCTCTCACCGATTTCTCGATGGCAGGACAGTTTGCCACCCGATCCATACGTCGAAGTCTGGTTTTTGGGGGAGCCGGGAATCGGGCTTTCTTACCGATTAGCCAGTGGCGGGCCGGTTAGCCACCCGATCCATACGTCTAAGTATGGTTTTTGGGGTTGCCGAGAACTAGGTTTTCTTTTCGGTTTGCCGGTGAGAGGCCGATTAGCCACCCGATCCATACGTCTAAGTATGGTTTTTGGGTTAGTCAAAAATTGTGTTTTCTTATCGGGTTGCCGAGGGCGGGCCGGTTAGCGTCCCGATCCATACATCTAAGTATGATTTTTTGGGTGGCCGGCAACTGGCTTTTCATACTGGATTTTCAGTGATGGGCACATTGGCCACCAGATCCATACATCTAAGTGTGGTCTTTTGGGAGCCGACAACTGGGATTTTTTACGGGAGCCGGCAATCTGGTTTTCTTACCGGTTTGCAAGTGGCGAGCCGATAAGCCACCCGATCCATATGTCTAACTATGGTTATCAGGGAGCTGGCAACTGGATTTTCTTACCAGTTTGCTAGCGGCAGGCTGGTTAGCCACCCGATCCATACATCTAAGTATGGTTTTTGGGGAATCAAGAAATCCGGTTTTCTTACCAGATTGTGAGCGACGGTCCGATTTGCCACTCGATATATAAGTCTAAGTGTGGTTTTTTGGGAGCCGGCAATCGGGTTTTCTTACTGGTTTGCCGACGGTGGGTCGGTCAACCACCCGATCCATACGTCTAAGTATTGTTTTCAGGGAGCAGGCAACCGGGTTTTCTTACCGGTTTGCCGGCGGTGGTCTAGTTAGCCACCCGATCCATACGTCTAAGTAAGGTTTTTGGGGAAGCCGGCAATCAGGTTTTCTTACTGGTTTTCCGGTGGTGGGCCAATTAGCCACCCGATCCATACGTCTAAGTTTGGTTTTTGGGGGAGCCGACAACCGGGTTTTCTTTCCGGTTTGCCAGCGGCAGGCCAATTAGCCACCCGATCCATACGTTTAAGTATGGTTTTTGGGGTAGTCGGCAATCGTGTATTCTTATCGGTTTGCCGGCGGTGGGCCGGTTAGCCACCCGATCCATACGTCTAAGTATGGTTTTTGTGGGAGCCGGCAACCGGGTTTTCTTACCGATTTGCCGGCGGCGGGCCAGTAAGCCACCTAATCCATTGGTCTAAGTATGGTTTTTGGGGAAGCTGGCAACCGGGTTTTCTTACCGGTTTGACGGTGGCGGGCCAGTTAGCCACCCGATCCACAGGTCTAAGTATGGTTTTTGGGGAAGCCGGCATCCTGGATTTCTTACTGGTTTGTCGGCGGCGGGTTAGTTAGCCGCCCAATCCATACATTTATGTTTGGTTTTTGGGGAGTTGGCAACTGGGTTTTCTTACCTTTTTGCCAACGGTGGGTCGGTTAGCCACCCGATCCATACGTCTTAGTATGGTTTTTGCAGTGGTCGGAAACTGTGTTTATTTACCGGTTTGCCGGTGGCAGGCTGGTTAGCCACCCGATCCATACGTCTAATTATGGTTTTTGGAGAAGCCTGCAACTGGGTTTTCTTACCAGTTTGCTGGCGGCGTGCCGGTTAGCATCCTGATCCATATGTCTAAATACGGTTTTCGGGGAGCCGGCAACTATGTTCTCTCACCTATTTCCTAGCGGCGGGATGGCTTGCCACCCAATCCATATGTCTAAGAATGGTTTTTGGGGGAGCTGGCAACCATGTTTTCTTACAGGTTTGCCGACGGGGGGCCGATTAGCCACCCGATCCATACGTTTAAGAAAGGTTTTTGGGGTAGTCGGCAACCGTGTATTCTTATCGGTTTGCTAGAGGCGGGCCGATTAGCCACCGGATCCATACATCTATGTCAGGTTTTTGGGGAAGCCGGCAATCGGGTTTTCTTACCGGTTTGCCAGTGGCGGGCCGGTTAGCCACCCGTTCCATACGTCTAAGTTTGGTTTTTGGGGGAGCCGACAACCGGGTTTTCTTTCCGGTTTGCCTGTGGCGGTCCCGTTAGCCACCCGATCCATATGTTTAAGTACGGTTTTTGCGGTGACGGCAATCGGGTTTTCTTACCTGTTTGCTGGCAGCGGGCCGGTTAGCCTCCCGATCCGTACGTCTAAGTATGGTTTTCAGGGAGCCGGCAACTGGGTTCTCTCACCGGTTTCTCGATGGCGGGACAGTTTGCCACCCGATCCATACGTCGAAGTATGGTTTTTGGGGGAGCCGGCAATCGGGCTTTCTTACCGATTTGCCAGTGGCAGGCCGGTTAGCCACCCGATCCAAACGTCTAAGTATGGTTTTTGGGGTTGCCGACAAGCAGGTTTTCTTTCCGGTTTGCCGGCGGGAGGCCGATTAGCCACCCGATCAATACATCTAAGTATGGTTTTTGGGTTAGTCAAAAATTGAGTTATCTTATCGGGTTGCCGAGGGTGGGCCGGTTAGCGTCCTGATCCATACATCTAAGTATGATTCTTTGGGTGGCCGGCAACTGGCTTTTCATACTAGATTTTCAGTGATGGGCACATTGGCCACCTGATCCATACATCTAAGTGTGGACTTTTGGGAGCTGACAACTGGGATTTTTTACGGGAGCCGGCAATCGGGTTTTCTTACCGGTTTGCAAGTGGCGGGCCGATAAGCCACCCGATCCATACGTCTAACTATGGTTATCAGGGAGCTGGCAACTGGATTTTCTTACCAGTTTGCTAGCGGCAAGCTGGTTAGCCACCCGATCCATACATCTAAGTACGGTTTTTGGGGAACCAGGAAATCCGGTTTTCTTATCGGATTGTGAGCGACGGTCCGATTTGCCACTCGATATATAAGTCTAAGTATGGTTTTTTGGGAGCCGGCAATCGGGTTTTCTTACTGGTTTGCCGGCGATGGGTCGGTCAGCCACCCGATCCATACGTCTAAGTATTGTTTTCAGGGAGCAGGCAACCGGGTTTTCTTACCGGTTTGCCGGCGGTGGTCTGGTTAGCCACCCGATCCATACGTCTAAGTAAGGTTTTTGGGGAAGCCGGCAATCGGGTTTTCTTACTTGTTTGCCGGTGGTCGGCCAGTTAGCCACCCGATCCATACGTCTAAGTTTGGTTTTTGGGGGAGCCGACAACCGGGTTTTCTTTCCGGTTTGCCGGCGGCAGGCCAATTAGCCACCCGATCCATACGTTTAAGTATGGTTTTTGGGGTAGTCGGCAATCGTGTATTCTTATCGGTTTGCCGACGGCGGGCCGGTTAGCCACCCGATCCATACGTCTAATTATGGTTTTTGGAGAAGCCTGCAACTGGGTTTTCTTACCAGTTTGCTGGCGGCGTGCCGGTTAGCATCCCGATCCATATGTCTAAGTACGGTTTTCGGGGAGCCGGCAACTAGGTTTTCTCACCTGTTTCCCGGCAGCGGGATTGTTTGCCACCCAATCCATATGTCTAAGAATGGTTTTTGGGGGAGCTGATTAGCCACCTGATCCATACGTCTAAGTAAGGTTTTTAGGGAAGCCGGCAATCGGGTTTTCTTACTGGTTTGCCAGTGGCGGGCGGGTTAGCCACCCGATCCATACGTCTAAGTTTGGTTTTTAGGGGAGCCGACTACCGTGTTTCTTTCCAGTTTGCCGGTGGCGGGCCCGTTAGCCACCCGATCCATATGTTTAATTACGGTTTTTGGGGTGACGGCAATCGGGTTTTCTTACCTGTTTGCTGGCGGCGGGCCGGTTAGCCTCCCGATCCATACGTCTAAGTAAGGTTTTCGGGGAGCCAGCAACTGGGTCTTCTCACCGGTTTCTCGATGGCGGGACAGTTTGCCACCCGATCCATACGTCGAAGTATGGTTTTTGGGGGAGCCGGCAATCGGGTTTTCCTACCGGTTTGCCAGTGGCTGGCCGGTTAACCACCCGATCCATATGTCTAAGTATGGTTTTTGGGGTTGCCCACAACCGGGTTTTCTTCACGATTTGCCGGTGGCAGGCCGATTAGCCACCCGATCCATACACCTATGTATGGTTTTTGGGTTAGTCAAAAATTGTGTTTTCTTATCGATTTGCCGAGGGCGGGCCGGTTAGCGTCCCGATCCATACATCTTGGTAAGATTTTTTGGGTGGCCGGCAACTGGCTTTTCATACTGGAATTTCAGTGATGGGCACATTGGCCACCTGATCCATACATCTAAGTGTGGTCTTTTGGGAGCCGACAACTTGTATTTTTTACGGGAGCCGGCAATCAGGTTTTCTTACTGGTTTGCAAGTGGCGGGCCGGTAAGCCACCCGATCCATACGTCTAACTATGGTTATCAGGGAGCTGGCAACCGGATATTCTTATCGGCTTGCTAGCGGCAGGCTGGTTAGCCACCCGATCCATACATCTAAGTATGGTTTTTGGGGAATCAGGAAATCTGGTTTTCTTACCGGATTGTCTGCGACGGTTCGATTTGCCACTCGATATATAAGTCTCAGTATGGTTTTTTGGGAGCCGGCAATCGGGTTTTCTTACTGGTTTTCCAGCGGTGGGTCGGTCAGCCACCCGATCCATACGTCTAAGTATTGTTTTCAGGGAGCAGGCAACCGGGTTTTCTTACCGGTTTGCCGGCGGTGGTTTGGTTAGCCACCCGATCCATACGTCTAAGTATGGTTTTTGGGGAAGCCGGCAATCGAGTTTTCTTACCAGTTTGCAAGTGGCGGGCCGGTCAGCCACCCGATCCATACGTCTAACTATGGTTATCAAGTAGCTGGCAACCGGATTTTCTTACCGGTTTGCTAGCGGCAGGATGGTTAGCCGCCCGATCCATACATCTAAGTATGGTTTTTGGGGAAGCAAGAAATCTGGTTTTCTTACCGGATTGTCAGCGACGGTCTGATTTGCCACCCAATGTATACGTCTAAGTGTGGTTTCTTGGGAGCCGGCAACTAGGTTATCTTACTGGTTTGCCGGTGGTGGGTCGGTCAGCCACCCGATCCATACATCTAAGTGTTGTTTTCAGGGAGCAGGCAACAGTTTTTTCTTACCAGTTTGCCGGTGGTGGGCTGGTTAGCCACCCGATCCATACGTCTAAGTAAGGTTTTTGGGGAAGCCGGCAATCGGGTTTTCTTGCCAATTTGCCGGTGGCAGGCTGGTTAGCCACCCGATCCATACGTCTAAGTTTGGTTTTTGGGGGAGCCGACAACCGGGTTTTCTTACCGGTTTGACGGCGGCGGGCCGGTTAGCCTCCCGATCCATACGTCTAAGTATGGTTTTTGTGGGAGCCAGCAACCGGGTTTTCTTATCGATTTGCCCGCGGCGGGCCAGTTAGCCACTCGATCCATAGGTCTAAGTATGGTTTTTGGGGAAGCCGGAAACCGGGTTTTCTTACCGGTTTGACGGTGGCGTGCCAATTAGCCACCCGATCCATTGGTCTAAGTATGGTTTTTAGGGAAGCCAGCATCCGGGTTTTCTTACTGGTTTGTCAGCGGTGGGCCTGTTAGCCACCCGATCCATACATTTAAGTCTGGTTTTTGGGGAGTTGGCAACCGGGTTTTCTTACCGGTTTGCCAACAGTGGGCCGATTAGCACCCGATCCATACGTCTTAGTATGGTTTTTGTGGTGGTTGGCAACCGTGTTTACTTACCGGTTTGCCGGTGGCAGGCTGGTTAGCCACCCGATCCATACGTCTAAGTATGGTTTTTGGAGAAGCCTGTAACCGGTTTTCTTACCAGTTTGCTGGCGGCGTGCCGGTAAGCATCCCGATTCATACGTCTAAGTATGGTTTTCGGGGAGCCGGAAACTAGGTTTTCTCACCTGTTTCCCGGCGATGGGACTGTTTTGCCACCCGATCCATATGTCTAAGAATGGTTTTTGTCGGAGTCGGCAACAATGTTTTCTTACAGGTTGGCCGACGAGGGGCTGATTAGCCACCCTATCCATACATCTAGGTATGGTTTTTGTGGTGGCCAGCAACTGTGTTTTCTTACCGGTTTGCTGGAGGTGGGCCAGTTAGCCACCCGATCCATACGTCTAGGTATAGTTTTTGTGGGAGCCGGTAACCGGGTTTTCTTACCGATATGCCGGCGGCGGGACAGTTAGCCACCCGATCAATAGGTCTAATTATGGTTTTTGGGGAAGCCGGCAATCAGGTTTTCTTACCGGTTTGCCGGAGGTGGGCCGGTTAGCTACCCGATCCACACGTTTATATATGGATCTTGGGGGAGCCGGCATCCGGGTTTTCTTATCGGTTTGTCGGCAGCGGGCCTGTTAGCCTCCCGATTCATACATTCAAGTATGGTTTATGGGGAGTTGGCAACCGGGTTTTCTTACTAGTTTGCCAGCGATGGGCCGATTAGCCTCCTGATCCATACGTCTTAGTAGTGTTTTTGCGGTGGTCGGCAACCGTGTTTACTTACCGATTTGCCGGCATCGAGCTGGTTAGCCACCCGATCCATACGTCTAGGTAGAGTTTTTGAGGGAGTCGGCAACAAGGTTTTCTTACCGGATTGTCAGTGATGGGCCGGTTGGCCACCCGATCCATACGTCTAAGTAGGGTTTTTGGGGAGCCGGCACCCGGGTTTTCTTATTGGTTTGCCAGCGGTGGGCCGGTCACCCACCCGATCCATACATCTAAGTTTTGTTTTCAGGTAGCTGGGAACCAGGTTTTCTTAACAGTTTGCCGGCGACGGGCTGGTTAGCCACCCGATCCATACATCTAAGTATGGTTTTTGGGGAATCCGGCAACCGTGTTTTCTTACCGGTTTGCTAGTGGCGGTCCAGTTAGCCACCCGATCAATACGTCTATGTTTGGTTTTTGGGGCAGCCGGCAACCAGGTTTTCTTACCGGTTTACCAGCGGCGGGCTAGTTGACCACCCGATCCATACGTCTAAGTATTGTTTTTGGGAAGCCGGCAATCAGGTTTTCTTACCGGTCTGCCGGTAGCGGGCCGGTTAGCCGCCCGATCCATTCATGTAAGTGTTGTTTTTTGGGGAGCCAGCAACCGAGTTTTCATACCGGTTTGCCAACGGCGAGCAGGTTAGGCACCCGATCCATATGTCAAAGTATGGTTTTTTGCGTGGCCGGCAACCTGGTTATCTTACCGAATTGTCAACGGCGTGCCGGTTGGCCACCCGATATATACGTCTAAGTATGGGTTTGGGGGAGCCAGGAACCAGGTTTTCTTACTGGTTTGCCGGCGGTGGGTCGGTCAGCCACCCGATCCATACGTCTAAGTATTGTTTTCAAGGAGCTAGCAACCGGGTTTTTCCGCGGTGGGCTGGTTAGCCTCCCGATCCATACGTTTAAGTAAGGTTTTTGGGGAAGCCGGCAATCGGGTTTTCTTACCGGTTTCCCAGTGGCGGGCCTATTAGCCACCCGATCCATACGTCTAAGTATGGTTTTTGGGGTAGTCGAAAACTGTGTTTCCTTACCGGTTTGCCGAGGGAGGGCCGGTTAGCGTCCCGATCCACACGTCTACGTATGATTTTTTGGGTGGCCGGAAACTGGGTTTTCATACTGGATTTTTAGCAGGGGGCCCGTTGGCCACCAGATCCATACGTGTAAGTGTGGTCTTTTGGGAGCTGGCAACTGGGATTTTTTACAGGTTTGCCGGTGGTCGGCCGGTCAGCCACCCGATCCATACGTGTAACTATGGTTTTGATGGAGCTACCAACCGGATTTTCTTACTGGTTTGCTAGCAGTGGGCTGGTTAGCCACCCGATCCATACATCTAAGTATGGTTTTTGGGGAAGTAGGCAATCGGGTGTTCTTACCGGTTTGCCGTTACAGGCTGGTGAGCCACCCGATCCATACGTCTAAGTATGGTTTTTGGGGGAGCCGGCAACCGATTTTTCTTATCGGTTTGCCGGC
>JAMKPZ010001135.1:0-88014 GCA_024699675.1 Amphibolis antarctica
GGGGCTAAGCGGCGGGCAGAAGAGGAGGGTGAGCATATGCGTGGAGATTCTGACGAGGCCGAAGCTGCTGTTCCTAGACGAGCCGACGAGCGGACTGGACAGCGCGGCCTCCTACCACGTGATGAACAGGATCGTTGGGCTCGCCAGGCACGAGGGCATGACGGTGCTAGCGTCCATCCACCAGCCCAGCGGCGAAATCTTCCGCCTCTTCCACTCCCTCTGCCTCCTGGCCTACGGCAACACCGTATTCTTCGGGCCTGCACGCATGGCGAGCCACGTAAGTGCGACTACTGCATGCCACAATATATATATAGATATATATATATAGATGGAACATGCAAGTTATATATAATTTCGTACGTACGTGGATCAAACAGTTCACACACATATATATATATATATGAAATTATACATAATTTCAAAAGTTCCATGCACGTGCGTAGCATATATATGTATATATATCTGTGTGTTTGAAATTAATTAATGTGGATCAACAGTTCTTCGCGGCCAACGGGTTTGCATGCCCAAGCCTGACCAACCCGTCGGACCACTACCTGCGAACCATCAACAAAGACTTCGACAAGGTCGTGGAAGCGGAGGAAGCACTGCTGCCGGGGGACGACGACACGGCGGCGCAAGCCATCCAAGTGCTGACGGAGGCGTACAAAACACACCCCGCACGAGGGCAGGTGGAAAGTCGGATAGAGGAGATATGCAGATGCAAAGGGGAGGTGGTGAGAAAGAGAAGCGTGGCGGGATGGCTGACCCAGTCATGGGTGCTGACCAGGAGATCGTTCGTCAACATGTACAGGGACCTCGGCTACTACTGGCTCAGGTTCGCCATCTACATCGCCCTCTGCCTCTGCCTCGGCACCATCTTCTACCAGGTCGGCGACAGCGACGGCTCCATCCAGGTACTCTTTAAAAGTAATTACTGTATTCATGTGTCTTTAATATTTTGCGACTATTTGGGTACTGATCCATCTATTTAGACTCTTGTAATCCTAAATTAATATATATATATGTACATTAATAATGTGCGCCTTGCTTAATTATTTCTTAATAATCCATCCATCCATCGAATGAATTGATTATTAATGCGCATGTACATTAATTGTTGTACCGTCCAGGCAAGAGGGACGATGCTCATGTTCACCGCCACCTTCTTGACTTTCATGGCAATCGGCGGCTTCCCATCTTTCGTCGAGGACATGAAGGTGCGTACCCCCCGCCGCCCTGCTTGCTCGATCTCACCTGATGCACCCACCTACTGATCGTATATGAATTGATTATTCGATCAGGTGTTCGGCCGTGAAAGGGTCAACGGCCACTACGGCGTCAGCTCCTTCGTCATCGCCAACACCCTCTCCTCCATGCCCTACCTCGCCCTCATCTCCGTCATCCCGGGGGCCATGGCATACTACTTCGTCGGCCTCCAGAACGCCATCGACCGCTTCGTCTACTTCGCCCTGGTCCTCTACGTCTGCATGATGCTGGTGGAGAGCCTCATGATGATCGTGGCCAGCATCGTGCCCGACTTCCTCATGGGTATCATCACCGGCGCTGGCATCCAGGGTGTTATGATGCTCAACGGCGGCTTCTTCCGCCTGCCCAACGACCTCCCCGACCCCGTGTGGAGGTACCCCATGTACTACGTCGCCTTCCACCGCTACGCCAACCAGGGCCTCTTCAAGAACGAGTTCGCGGGCCAAGCTACCAGCGACGGCGGACAGATCCTAACCGATATCTGGCAGGTGGACACCAGCTACTCCAAGTGGGTGGACCTGGGCGTGCTCATCGGCATGGTGGTGCTGTACAGGCTGCTCTTCCTGGCCATCATAAAGTTGACGGAGAGGCTGAAGCCTGTCCTCAGGGCCATGAGGGCCGCCAACCTGAAGAAGAGGGCCGCCAACCTGAAGAAGAGGGCCGTCGCCCTTGTTCGCCGGCAGCAGTAACAGACGACAACATCCCGTCTTTCCCGTCCATTCATAAATACACGCGCGTTTCAATAATGAAGGTTGAAATGTGTGTGCGCAGCCTTGCCTTATCTGTATGTTAATTAATTAATTAATAATCTCTTAATCTGCACCTACGTAATAAAATTATAAAAGCACAAGCCAGCAGCCAGGACGTCTTCATTATTACTCTAATGATATGAATTATATTTTCGGCTAGTGAATTTGCATACCAAAAATAAGTTGCATTGATTAAGGTTGTGTTAAAAAGTTTTGTAGTTTTTCGTATGGGTATTTTTGTCTTTTTCGGTCTGTTGTTATATGACCGTATTTGTCGATAATTGATTGGTTTGTGTTTATTGAGGTTGTTAGAAGTGTAATATAACAACTTTACATTGAAATGACTCATGCAGTACTTTAATATCCATCAATGATAGTCATTGATTATGCATGTTAACTATACCCTTTCGTACAGTACCTTTTTTTTTTTGCGAAAAAAAGTTACGATTGGGCAAATTATGTATCATCTGAAGATCAAATTGCGAACGTATTCACGAAGGAACTTCACCCAAAGCATTTGCAATATATAAAATCCACGCTCCACGTTGTCGCAATATATAAAATCCATGCCCGTGGCTAAAAAGGTGTACAATTAAAACATTGACACGAAAATTGGCTATTCTCTGTCAGAATTAAGCAGCATACCAAATAAACCAAATGTTTCGAGGTACAGATTATACAAATAATGGGCAAATGATCAATTCCATATGGTCGTCCAAAGGCAATATAATAAAACTACATATTCCGGAGATGGAAGCACCCTTCTTGTGTCTAGACATATAGCGGCAAAAAAATGTGTTCAACAAATCTTTTTCATATTACAGCCTTTCGTTCATCAGGAGAAACAGCTGCTCCATTTGGATCATCATCGGCCCGAAGTTGAGAAGAAACATCATCAATAGCAGAGTTCAGTTGTGCGATCTTCTCAGTCAACACCTTTCTCGTTTTCTGTTGTTGCCAACCAGTAGGGTGAATAGCAATTCTATATCACATAGATGGACCATTATATCCTATAGATAAAGGTAATGCACTTCACTAATTGCGAGTTGTCAGAGGAACGCATGTAGATACTTGTTTGGAAAATGCTCCACATTTTTATTCTTGCTACCGACATCTTTTCTTTTTCTAGATTTTGGGATGGGAGTTGCAACCGGATGGATTGAGAGCTCAGACTATGCTCACGTGAAGAGTTCATCAAGGACTCCACAAATAAAAAAAATAAAAACGACACACTTAATGTTTAAAGAACGATAAAATTCTGTGCAACTAACATAAATATATAGATGGAAGCCCGCATTGAAAAATAGGCCGGAGAGGATCCACACAGAGAATGCATCAATGGAAACGTTTTGTTCAAAATAGCGATGCACTGAAGCAAAATTTATTGAAGAAATGTACTTACTCTTTGATGAGAGGCAAAGACCATTTGAGCCAAACAATAAAAGGCTTTTTTTTCAAAAGCATGCAAACACACAAGAAGTTTTTGAAGATTAAGACGCTAGAATTTGAGAACTGAAGGGTTTCAATAACAGAGTGGAAGTGACTGACAGGAAATTCTTAGTCAAAGGTGGGTATTGTTATTAGAAAATAACTTTAAAGCATATTTTAGCTTGAAATGGTTAAGGGGATAAAATATGCAACTGAATGAAATTAAGAGACAAGAATACATGATTCTGTAGCATAAAAAGCGAAGCTAGAAATTTTTAAAAATAAAAAGCATGGCAACTTAGAAGCATTATACCTCCAAAGCTTTTTCTTCATCGTATATAAATTTTGGCAACTTCCTCATTAAATCTTTCCTGTCAGCCCCAGCCAATGCTTTACTTATCTGGAAAAATAATGGTCCACACACGACATAATGTATATGATTCAGAATTGAATTTCAAGCATGAAAAAGAGATCTATAGGGAGGGAGTTCATTATCATCATTGTGGAATATGAAATAAAAAATAATGACTTTTGTACCAAAAAAAATAAGTCCTAATGATAAGTATGTTGCAGCCCGACACCCAAGTACCAACTCAGATTTTCCACTCCAACAGAATAAGGATTGAACTAAGAAATAAACCACTCAAAACCCCATCCCTTAGCACTTATTGCATTCAAGGATCCATAACAACCTATTAGTGGGGAACACAACAATACCACAATACTTGACGAAATATGCATCCCCTCCCAAAGCATTAATAAAACAGCATGTACAAAACAATAAATAACTCTGATGGTTTACCATACAATACAAAAATATAAAATGTAACACAAATCACATTGCTGTTTAATAAAATGGTGAGGTCGAGTAGTCAAGTGGAAAACATCAACACAAATAGCGCTTTGTCTTTTGAATTTTCTGCGTAGGCAGGTGTCTCTTATTTTTAATCAGCACATTGTATCTTCCATTTGGTTATTTTTGCTTTCTTTTTCCTTACTTCCTTAGTAAAAGCTTAACTTGTACTTTCTTTCTTTAAAATATTTTGTTACTAAAAAAGTCACTAACGGTAGGTAGATCACAGCATGCATTTCACAAGTAGAATTATGGCACACTATATATTTGAGATAAATCCTCCAAAGCTAATTTAAAATGCTTAATACTTAACAAATATGAGAAAGAAGATGAACAAAAATATAACCTCATTAGCCATCAGAAACTTTTAATAATGACTTAACAGCTGAAGAAGGGAAACTTTCCACTAAACTTCGGATTTGTTGAGAAAATGAGAAATTTCTAAGTACAAAACTTACCTGAGGTGCAAACACACAGCCAAGTGTCCCCACTACTATTCCCCCAAGTATGAAGCCTCCAACAAAAATGCTTGCACTGCTGGATTTTCCACTCTCTCCACTGCAAACACCTAAGAACCTCAGTACATAATGCAGTCGTTGTTTCTATTGATTCTAAGGCACCTTCTACAAGCTCAAATGATAGGCTTACGATAGACCACATACCATCTAATTACACATAATTGGCATGGAAAGAAAATGACTGGCCCGTATACATAAAAGTAGCACCATTTGGTCAGAGCATGATAGGAATTTCATCAGCACAATGGGGTACTTCACAGAATTAGAAAGGAAAATCCAAATGTTGCCATTGACATAGAGAAAGATCTCGTAAATAATGTTAAAACACTAAAAATAGAGAGAGATACATATAGTGCAACTCATCATGTATAATATTCCCCAAGTACAAGTTGAGTTAGCAAGTTCAAGGGAGCATTCTATGATATCATGGGGTAACCTAGATAGATTGTCAGCAGTCCTTGGATTATAAGAACGGCTAGTTGATAATATCCCAAATGGATCAGAAGCATCAGCTTTGATTTGAGGATTCATGCATGTATTTTTATCGTCCTAGTGTTCAAGAGAAGCCCTCTTTGGTAATTCTTAATTGTTTTTTTTTTTAAGGGTAAATGTCGATTGTCATGCTACACGGTTCAGATTCCTCTTAGCACCCACAATATAGTGGAAACATTTTCCACACCAAGACATGTATAAAAATGACGAAATTTTATAAATGTCGTGGCCATATATGGACAAAAAAGGAAGATCTATGACTTGAGAATTTCGCCTACTTTACACCACGTAATTGGGCCAAGAGTCTTTAGGATCAGGATTGCCATAGACTATAGTTTTGTCTGGTCTCACTTTCTACTAATCTAGAAACCAGTCTGGTAATGTGTGTAAAAAGGCCAAAGAAATCAAGGCAGAAGTTTGTGATGGATGCCTAACACAAGATTAATACCATCAAGCCTGATCGTTGATGCCACAGTTGATTGCAGCTAATGAAAGTTGTGAATCCTACAACATTAGCTGAATTGAAGAATGCTGGCTATGTAGATTATGGCAAGAAATGTAGAGCTTGAACATGAATGATTGACTATTTATAATGCACTCTGCACAAAACAATTACGTACGTAGCTCTTTCAAAAGGCTTCCAACCCCTTAATATTTACAAAAGAAATGCATTCAATTGAAAAAATAACATACGCTGAGGGGTAAAGGTACCGACCTATAAGCAGCTTGAACCGTAAATCCCCTCTTATTGGTTGCTACTTTTGCTTGTGTTAGATATGCATGGTCAAGCAATAAATTTTTAGAGCTGAATCGTATGAGAGATTTCTTTGAGAGTTTTAATCCAGAGCGCCCTGCCAAGATTGTGGAAAGCGAGAGAAGCTAAAATTAATATATATGCATTTTTTCCGTGGAAAGCTAATAGCTAGCACGGGTATTAGATATTTGTATTTTTTTAGTGGAAGGGTAATAACACTCCAGAATTTCAGATGTCATTCGGTAAAGTCATTGCGAAGTGAGATTGGGAGTTATTCTTTTATACAGAAGATTAGCATGCCTTGAGAATTCAGCTCTCGGCTCGGTCTTACCGGTTGCTCCAGAAGGAATTATATAATTCTCTATTTCCTACCACTCTTCTACGTGCCCCTTGCCACTCTCGTAGCATTCTATCACCCTTCAGCCGTTTATGGAGCTTGACAAAAAATGTGTGCTAGCCACAGCAGACACTATTTCACGATCGGAGCCTCATTCGTTAGAACGCATTGAAATTAAAATCGAATTAGGGAGCAACAATCAGTTGATGATAGGCGGGGGGATGCGGCATCCGGAGCCGATTCGAGATATGGCAGTAAAATAGAAGAGCATGTGGAGGCTACATGTGAACGCGATTGCAGGCGAATCGGAAGGTTTACCTGGGAGAGGATGTTGCCGGGGATCGGCGGCGGCAGAGAGGACGGAGTTGGCGAGAACTTGGGTGGCCATGCCTAGATAGAGAGGGAAAGAGAGAGAGTGGAGCGGGGAAAGGCATTGGACGCGTGCAGCGGCGATGATTTCAAGGTACGAGGAGTGATGAAACGGTGGAAATGGGCTGGGCTAGAATGATTGATCGGACAGTACAAGTTACATGGATGGGCTTTTACTGGGCCGATCTTACTCCTAAGACGCACGACGAAGGTATCGTATGATGGGCTTTTGCTTACGTACGTCCTAAGCGCCTCAGCCTCACGTATTATTTCTATCCATCAATAATCATCGTAATTGTCGGGGTATAGGCAGGAAGTGTACTCTTCTTCTTAAAACTTGTAAATAAATGAACAAACACACAATTATAAATCTACGTCTTTTTAAAAAATTTAACTTAAAATTTTAACAAAAGGTAAAAAAGATTCTCACAACCCACGGAACAATCGGCTGGGTTCGAACAGGGGTTTTGATCTCACCCACAAGACCTGGGGTCAAATGGAAGTAGGTCGGGGTTCGACAGGTGCGGGCAGCTCACACCTCTGCTGCGGATCCACAGCCATGGCGACTGCAACCGGCGCTACCTCTCTCCTCCTCTTCCTTGTCGCAATCGGAATGCTTTCTTCCCCGGCGCTCTCCGACTTCGTCATATCCAAGCTTGACCGCAAGGTGGGGCACACCCACCCCATCCCACTTGTGTTTTTCCGATCTGGAGTCCTGTTGCTTTTCTTCTCTGATCCTTGATCTGAGCTCGTCTAGATTTAGGTTCTCGAATCCAAGTGCGGTATCTCCTGCTATCACTTTGCCCTGCTTTTCTTTCGTTTCGTTGCCTGTTCATGTTTGTTACTTCGTTTATACTCATGTCTTCACGTATTTCATTTGAAGAACTATGATGTTAGTGTCCATTACGGATGTTTAACTTGACAGTTTCATTTATTGGTGCAGATTGATTTAACGTCACAAATTGTCCGTTCAACTTCAGTACTAAAGGTACTTATTTTTGCATCACTTTCGTTTTTCCTTTTACGTGCCGCTTTGTCACTGGCTTTTAGATATTGAGTGGTTCCTACTGAAGTTTCTCTAATGAATATTTTTGATATCATATATATTCCTTTTCTATTAGCTGTTTATTTTTGGCTGTCATCATCAACCCTTCCACCTTTGGATCTATTTACCGTCAACCTGACATCATCTCTGTAAAAAATGAAAAGATAATTAACATGTATTACCATGGAGTCTTCAACTGAAGCATCCATTTGTATTTGTCCATATTGTGGGTGCCGGACCTGCTGGTGGAATGACACCCGTTTTTGTTGTTTAGCAGTCCTCCTAAAATTGATAATTCCAATTATTTAGGATATGAATTCCTCAGACTAAAGTCCATTATAATCATATTATTGAAGCTAAGACCACTTCCACTTTGCAGATCGAGAACGTTGGTCCTGACTTTGCATCAAAATATTTTCTGGCGATTCCTAATTATCAAGCCAAAAAACTGGCATATTTGAAGGCATATTATTCTGAAGGAACCCGAAAAACAAAAGGGCATTCTGTAGTTCTTCACAGCGAAGAAGTTCCAGAGCCTGAAGGAATGCCTCCAGAAGTGACAATTTATTCATTATCTTTGCCACAGCAC
Source organism: Amphibolis antarctica (assembly GCA_024699675.1). Taxonomy (NCBI): domain Eukaryota; kingdom Viridiplantae; phylum Streptophyta; class Magnoliopsida; order Alismatales; family Cymodoceaceae; genus Amphibolis; species Amphibolis antarctica. The sequence continues at coordinate 8,401 of JAMKPZ010001135.1, forward strand.
CAATTGGAAAAGAAGAGCTTCACATTAGAAGTGTTGACTGTTTTTACCCATTCTCTAGCACCTTTTCCTGAAGAAATTACACAAGCTGATATTCAACTTGTCTTGTTCCAAGACAGTGCTTATTATCTCTCACCTTACTTTGTGAAAACCCAGTCACTTCAAATTGTATTGCCTAGCTCAAGTGTGGAATCATTTACTAAACTTCTGAATGCAAAACTTGTGGGATCAGAAATTAAATATGGCCCATATGAAGATATTCCTGCATTTAACTATAACCCTATAGCCGTGCATTTTGAAAACAACATTCCTTTCCCAGTTGCTCGAGAACTTATAAGAGAGATTGAGATTTCTCACTGGGGCAGTGTGCAAATTACTGAACATTACAATCTTATCCATGCTGGTGCTCTGAATAAAGGGGGATTTTCCAGGTTTTTTATTCTCCATTTTTTGAATGGTTGTTTCAATATATATCGTGTGTAAATGAATATTCATTGCTTTTCAACTTAAATCTCTCTCTTTTTGCTCATGTACTGCAGATTTGATTATCAACTTAGGCACACTATAAGAGGATCTTCAGTGCTTAACAGACTTTTTGCCAAGTTGCCACCACGAGCTCATTCTGTTTATTATAGAGATGAAATTGGAAATGTGTCTACGTCACATTTGTGGAGCAGTTCTAAAAAGGTAGAACACATCCGCACTATCATATTGTTTTATGTGCAGTATGTGACTTCAACCATGGCATCTATCATTTTTGTGTGTATCATGTTTTATTTACCTTTCAGTGACTGTTTCTGCAGACGGAACTATTGATTGAGCCTCGATATCCTATGTTTGGTGGGTGGAAGACAAGTTTTACGATTGGTTATGGCTTGCCACTCCACGATTTTTTGTTTGAGAAAGATGGACAGAGGTTCCTCAATATCACTTTTGCTTGCCCTATAGATGATGTTGTTATTGATAATCTCATTGTCAAAGTGAGTATAAGGACATTAGGACATTTCTATAAAATTGCAAATTCCATATAGTTTCTTTCGTATAATTGACAACCCATCTATTTTTCAATCTTTCCCTGAAATATTTTTTTATTTGTCAATAAAAGGATTTTTTCTTTCTGTTCACTGTAGAAAATGACATTATTTGCATTTATGCTTTAGGAAAGTTCCTTTGTTTACAGCCAAAAATACAGAAAATACAATCCGGGAAAATGTTCGTTGAACTGTTTTGCTGATAACAAAATTGGTTAGGAATTGTGTAAAGGAACAAAGATCATTCACCGTTTCAACCAAATTTCTTCTCAATAACCCATTCTTTCATGCTTCATGTCATTTTGTATGTCCGGTGAAAGATTTGTGTTCACATAATAAATTTGTCCGGCTCTTGCTTTTGTTTGTTTTGCTTCAATATTATATGGATTCTCAGGATTCAATGTTTTTGTTCTATGTCTAATGACAGTTTCTTGTATCTCCAGGTTGTACTGCCAGAAGGATCAAAAGAAATAAATGCAGTTATTCCATTTCATACAATGCAACAGCACGAGGTATAAGAAATTTGTATTTATTCACTGTTAGGTTTGGTCCAATCATCATTGATTTCTCATCTTCAAGTATTTTTTTACTGGCATGCAATTCATTGCAGGTGAAATACTCCCACCTGGATATTGTTGGTAGACCTGTTGTTGTCTTAGAAAAGGCTAATGTTGTACCCGAGCTAAATCAACATTTCCAGGTACTTTCTTTTAACTCATTTTGCTTTCTTTCTTTGAATGTAGTGAATATTTATGTGAAAGGAAATTGATTATGATATTTGTTTTATATACACATCCACTGTGCACTTTGTAAATCTGCAAACTCTGTGAGAGGTGTTCAGACTACCATATTATGTGCACTCATACTATACTACACAATTATTTGTTGACCTTGTGCAGAAGTTCATATTTGTTTTCATGACGTCTTCGGTCTTTTTTTGCCCTTGTCATCAATTACATAGGGGAACTCTTCCTCCACACCGTGGGCTAACCTAATTAGTGAAAGGTAGAAAAGCACCCTTAAATTTAATCTAAATCCTATTAAAATACCAAATGAAAATTTTTCTAAACAAAATTATAAATGAGTGTTTCTTAATCAATTCATCAGTACATTTCCTCCAATTATTTCTTGGATCCTCAACTAAACCGTCATTTTTCCTATTAAAAATGTCTCAGTAATTACTTCGGTATTGCTTTTATAGCATCAGATAAATGGCACCCCAATCAATGACATAATTGATACATGTAACCATATCCAATTGTTTTGCTAAATTGGGAAAATAATTGGTGTCACCAAATACCAATTATATCCTATGTTGTTTACCTATTCCAGACAAACACATATCTCCTTAATATAATAATTGCACTATTTTTTTAATACAATCATGTCACTAATGAATGGTTGTACATTAGAATTCATTTTCATCATATTGTTCTATATGTAAATGGTAAACCAATATTATCATCATTTGTTTGTTTGGAGATTCTGTCTACACAACAGTTTACAAGGAATGTTGTTTCATGAAATCTTGTGTTTAATGGAGATTATCAATGTATCTTATTGTTTGGGAATCTTCATCAATATATGCCTTCATGCAAGCTTACCAAATTGGATGTAGAATTGGAAAAACTCATGTTCTTTAATACGCACAGTGAACTGTATAATTTCCTTGAATGCCTGTGTTGCAGTTTGAGTGTTCTGTGACAGCAGTACATAAAACAACTTGAACTGAAACCATTGAGTTACAACTCATGAAGTACTTTGTTATGTGCTTATGTAATTTGATCCATCTATTTCAAAGTACTTCATGGGCTGTTGTAGTTGCCAATACCTTTCATTTATAAATAGGAGTGCATTTTTTTCTTGTACTAAAAAATGTTTTTCTTCAATTGTCTGCCCACTATAAACTGATGCTCACCTTTTTTTACTCCAGGTGTATTACAGTTTCGACAATCTCTCCTTGCTTATTGAGCCACTGATGTTGGTATCTGGATTTTTCTTCTTTTTTGTTGCATGTATCGCATACATGCACATTGATATTTCAATATCAAAGTCTTCTGCTTCATATATTGCTAAACAACAGTTAGATGAGGTAATGTTATTTATTGGAATTATGAAAGTATTATTTACAAGGAGTATGATACAACAAATGTTGAGAATAAGTCCGGTGAGGTTGCTCTATTGTGATTTGGAGATCAAAGAAGCAATATCTCTATTTATAGAGTTACAATTGTGTGCAATTGAATTCTCCTCAAATCCTACATTTGTGAGAACCTTGTGCGCAATGGTGAGGTTGCTCAATCATGATTTGGAGATCATAAATTCAAATCCTAAGAAGCAATCTTCCATTTAGGAAGTTAATATTGTGTGCAATTAAATTCTTCTCGAATCCTACATTGGTGAGAACATTGTGTACCAGTTTTTCCCCTTTTTTTATGATACTAAAAATGTTGAGTTTTATCTCATAGCTATCTTGAATGTAGTCCAAAAGTAGATTTCCGTGTAGAGGCTAATATTTCAAGATTTTTTAGGAGTATAATGGTTAATAAGGAGAGTCACAATTGTGCCAATCAGTCACCTTGTCACCTCGGACTATCAGCCTTAGCCAGGTGAGGGGGATTGTCTTGGCAAGCCTCCAGGTAGCCAGATACAACCAGGCAATCGCCTTGAAATACATTGATGCACATTGATTTCTTCATCAGCTTAATCAGTTAGGTTGCCTTATTGAAATTTGATAATTCAGTGGTGTTTGTTTTTATTTTTTGGTGTTTTATTTTCCTCTATGTTCTATACATATATCTAGTTTGGTTCCTTAACACTATTTTCCTCCTTTTTCCTCCAGTTCTATTTCTATATCCTCATCTTCATCTCTTCTTCATATTTAGTTATTGGTTCTCTTCTCTTCCTCTTTCAATTTTATCTTCATCTTTATTTTTTTCATACAAATACATGAGTGTATGTTTCCTTTTTTCTCAAATACATAGAAATGAATCTTATTTTTATCCCTTTTCACATTTTCTATGTACCCACATGCAAAAAAAGCTATCTCTTTTTATGCATTATAGTTTTATAGCATTTGATTGCAATATCTAGTTTAAATGAGCAGATCATTATTGATGCATTATACATGTATTTCTTTTTTATGATCTTTCACCTTACTTTGACTGGAGTGTCACCTCACCTTTCATCTCTTGTATCAAGCATTTTCAATGTGTGTCACCCTGAGATCATCTTTCACCTTCATTACCCCACTCAAAGGTTACTTTTCATGTGCTTTTAGTACGAGAAACTTTATAAACTGTAGTTGAGGACTGAATGCCATTAGCTCTAGCGTAATCTGAATTGCATGGAAGCCTTAATTGTGATATTTGAAAGTTTTTTGTACTTTGTAATGGTAGGTGCAAGAAGCAATTCAACAGGTCCAAAATATTGTCAACCAATGCTTGGCAGTTCATGATAAACTTGAGGCATCATTACGGGATCTTTCCAGGACTGGAGATGTGCAGTCATGTAAAACCATTCGTAAAACAGCTGATGGAATATTGAAAGATCTAATGAAGGAGCTAAAAACATTGTTGATGTTCTTGCAATCTGCTCCTCAGGCTGCCCAGATATGGCCCAAGGTTTGACGGGATTTTCTTTTCTTATTCTCTGTATGCTCTATATTGAGGAGGAAATTTCATTTTAATAGACTTGTTTGGCTAAAATTTCTCTTTATTTTTGGATGCGTTGATGGGTCATTGTTTTCGTGATGTATTTTATAGCAATGTTGAATGATCAGACGGTAGATACTCCAAACAAAAAAAAAATTGTTGTTTAAAATGAGCATGCTGGTTAAAGTATAGCCAGTCCATTATAAGACTTGATTTTATGGATGTGCTCAAGGAGGACAAGGTTGGGAGGGTGGTTGCAGAGGGATGGAGGTGGAGTCTGATTTTGGTGGTGGTTGTCTGTGGAAAGTTGATGAGGGGGTGGAGGTGGGTACTAGAATAGGTTGTGGTGGTAGTGAAGGTATGCGGGGAAGAAGATGTTGAGGTTGTTTTCTTAGCGGTGGATTTGGTTTAAGTTAACCAATATTATTCGTTGTTATCACCAGGGTTTTTTTCTAGTGATGACTGGTATTCAGCATGCCTGGTGATAAGAACAATGCTAGGGAACCCATGGAAGAACACTTCAGATTTTCTATGGATTCGATATCCAGGATCCTTGTCTTCGTAACCCTGTTCACGGCATATTGCTATTGTCTATGTTAGATCGTATGGTTGTCTCTATAGACTATTCCGTTGTGCTGATGAGCGTTTTTGTGATTCAACTGTGCAGGTAGATGAGCTTATCACGAGACAGAAAGAAATGCTAGAGAAGCTTATGTTAAAGCATTCGAGTGTTGTAGACAGTTTCGAAAAGAAGCACAGTGCACGTGAAATGGATAGTCGGATTGCTCCAATACAACAGAAACTGGTAACGTTGAAGCAGGAGATTGATGAACTGGTGGATGCGATAGATGAATTCTGAGAAGCTATTCAATCGTCTAAAGTGAGAATTCAAGAATTTTGTAAGGAGTTATTAAAAGTTCTAATTTTTTTAGCGACGTTGTTTTTCCACAAAATTGCAGACCGAAATTCCAATATTACACGAAGCACAAGAGACCGGTATATACATTTAATCGTTTTTTCATCATCAAACATTAGCATTAATAAATTTACCTGTTTGGATTAGATGGTAGCAATTATATTTTACACATCCATCGACATGGCTTGCTTCAGAATGCATATTGTTGTGGATGACAAAGGCCTTTTCATAAAGGGGTAACTCTTTTCGTAGAATAAATGTAGCTCTTTAAATTACGGGACCTCAGTAATTATTCGCAAATTGCCTGTTTTTACGTTGCTGTTTGTGTTACCAATGCCAATTTAAACTCGATGGTGCCAGACGTCGGTCGTCCCCGTATACTCGCGTAGAAATTCGATGGTGGCGACAATCTCTTGAAACGATTGTGATGTGACCCGATCCTATCAAGATCTTGTTTTCTTTTCTTTTTTCTTTTTTTTTAAGAGAGAGAGAGTAAGTTGCCGAGGCAGATTTCAACCGGTCCACTCTCGATTGTAATCATCCGGATCTGTGGTGGTCAGTTTTGAATCAGGTGGGTTTGAGTTGGTTTTGCATACTTGTCCGGAGGTGCTTCCTTCGGATGGTTCATTATTTTGATCATCATAGTGTAAAAAAAATAGGCGGCTTTGTTTGTTTATGTACTTTCAGCTTATAGAATACTTTTAAAGTGAACAAAATAATTTTTTTTAAAATAATTTTAAAATTTAAAAAGAGAGAAAAGATAAAGAAAGTAAATTGAAAAATATATATGTTATCGTTAAATTAAAAATATTTTTAAAAGTTAAAAATGAAAGAAGAGAATGAAGTAAACACTATTGTCATGTTGCTTGATGGAGGTTGAGTCGTCAAGATAACATCTTTTTTTTTTACTTTTAGTTTCTCAAGGTTTTTTTTTTTTTTTTTTTTTTAAGATGACATTTCCCAGTAATATTTTCACAAAAGAAGGTTATTTTTTAATAAAATAAACTTTTTACGGAAAATGTGCAACCATGTCAATAATAAACTCAATTAATCAAAAATATAAAGTTACGATTGTATACCAAATTTTTATTTTCACCGTAACCATAAGCAAAAATTGTCTGTACTAAACAATATACAATCAACAGTAAAATCTAACAATAAATAACTTCATAAATTTAGAAAAAATTCTATACTACTTCACGATGACCGTCGAGAGAGGAGAAGGAAGCTTCACCGCGATATTATTTTACTGTGATAAGGCAATTGTGGGAGAGACAAAGAATGGTGGTTGTCATAAGAAAATGAGAGAGTTTCGTAACATTCTTTTTACACAAATTAAGGTACGATGATTGTAAGTGAGATTAGAAGACAATGATCGATGAGAGAGGAATTAAGAGCTTCGCAAACTATCTTTTATGTGCGAAGAATGACAAGAAAAAAGAGATAAAAGATCATTGTGTACGGTAGCTAAATAAAGTAGATAGCAGCCGATACTACAGGTGTATTTGGTTTTTTTTTTTTAATTTTAGAAATAAGACAAAGTTGATTGATTTTGTAAATAAAATTAAAATTTATATAATAATAATTATATTAAAAATAATTTATTTTTTTTAAAAAATAATAATAATAATAATAATATCAAACGAAACATCAGAGAGGAGGGCTGGAGCAGATAAGGATCCAAAAAGACGGAGGGGGCGGTGGGATGAGGAGGCCCTACGCGATCGTCTCGTCTTCCAGTAAAAATCAAAGCGAAAGATTCTTCCGTCTTCCTGCCTCTTTGATTGTTGTGAACATGATAACGCTGCGTGCGTGCGTACGTAAGTGAGTACCACGACCACAGCTGGCCGTGGACTGTTGACGCACTGGGTTCGCCCATCGCGACATCGGCCATCGACCATCTACCAAAACAATCATGCAGTAGGAATTAAATTAATTGATGCAATTATGGGCACACACATCGCTGGTACGTGGAAAGGGATATTCCTTACGTGTCTATTAGCTGTGCGGGCTTGTCCAATAAACGCTTAAACTCTTATTTCTCTCCTCCTCCTTTTTTTTGCATAAATTCTTACGAAGGAGGAAAAAATAAAACTTGAATCAAAACACGTTGAGATAGATCCACATGAACCTGCTGCTGCTGCTGCTGCTGCTGCTGCTGGAAATATCATATATCATGGTGCGTTTCCGACGACGACCTTTCACGTCGTCGAATACGTACGTGCGTAACACATACGACCCCGCATACATATGTCATGGATATTCGTACCTTTAAATGAAGATCCTGTTTGCACACAACCATCGTTACATCCGCCATAAATATCTACCGCCAAAAGCTGCGACCGACATATCATGATTGTTGTTATTGCAAAGAAAGTGGTATGATATCTTGCAGATCAATACTTACCGCAGGGACCTCTCCGCAATTATCCAATCCCACCACTATTTATACAACACGCCACCACTCACTCCTTCCCCAGCTCGCCCACACCCATCCATACCTCTCCCACTTCTCCACTTCATGCCCGCCCCCACGTTCCACCACGCCATCACATCGGCCCCGGAGGCTCTGCCCCCGGCTCCGCCCTTGTCCCGCGACTCCGACGTGGTCGTCGTCCTGGCGGCCCTCCTCTGCGCCGTCATCTGCGTCGTCGGTGTGGCCCTCATCGCCCGCTGCGTATGGCTCCGCCGCAACCACCCTACGACCTACGCAACCACCGTGACAACCGTGCTCCCTCCTACCTCACACTCCCCCAACAAGGGAATAAAGAGGAGTGTGCTCGTCTCCATCCCCACCATCTCCTACCAAGGAGCCGCCGCCGAGACCTCGCCGGAATGCGTCATTTGCCTGGCGGAGTTCGCCCGAGGGGACGAGATCCGGGTGCTCCCGCAGTGTGGGCACCGCTACCACGCCGCCTGCGTCGACGTTTGGCTCCGATCCCACTCGTCCTGCCCGTCCTGCCGCAGGATCCTCGTCATGACGGCGGCGGGGTGCCAAAGGTGTGCCGCCGCTGGGATGCCGGAAGAGACGGCAGCGGTAACCGTGATGGTCGAGGAGGAGGAGAAAGCATTCGGCTATATGATTCGCAGCGCCGATACTTTTCTGCCGTAGCAAGACCTGGGTGATCGGAGAAAATTTGGTGTTTTTTCTGTGTACATATGATTATAAGACGATATAGATATAATTCTTAGTTCTAGTATTATATCATGCGTCGTTACTTGTAAAGAAAGTTACATTTGTAACTTCAAATTTTATATTATCGTTATAACGAATTATAATTTCTGTTAGAAAATTGACATCACATTTATTTAAAATTTTTGAGAAAACTTCAACAAAACATGAACAAAGTTTGTCGAAATAAGGATCTTTGTATTAACATAAAAATATTCGTTCTTGCACGATACGAACAGCAACAACGCGAATAATATCAAGTGATGGAAATGAGTGATCGACCGAGTGGGAAATTGGCATTGCCATATCACAAATTTTATAATATTATCTTCTATTATATTATATTATTATTTTTTAAAAAATAATTAAACCCCACCTTCCAAGCTAGCCAACATTACAACGTGCGTGGGGAACACGAAAACAACAAAAAAGGTTAAAAAATCATAAATAAACGACAATTGTGAATTGTCCATTAGAGATTTTGGCATAAGTCGATTCATTGAGCGATACACGAAATTCTGAAAAATCAGCCGACTTCGATATCAAACAAATTGGACGGAGTGCGTAGACAGACCGACTGATATGAAAGATCTTTTCCTTGTGCTACGCATGTCAAAATGTGACGGAACCACGTAAACGCATGTACGCCGAACAACAAGTACCGAAGACATACGCGACCGACAAAAGAGCACCGAACATTTAAGGTGAAGGATTAGTATTTAGTAATACCAAGTAACCAATACGCAAAATAAATTAAAAAAATAAATAGAAGGAATCGTAAATAAAAGTAAAACCATAACCTCTTTAAGCCCACGGGGCCACGGACCAAGTTGGGCCACCTTTCGGCGTCCTCCGTCCACAATCTTCAATATTGCTTTATAGATTATTCCCAATTATAGGAATGAAAAATCCTCGGTAAACTTACACAGACTTGCATACGTGTTAAAATTCATTTTACACGAGAGAGTGAAATATGCACTACAAAATCATAAACCTCTTAATTAGGTAAGAAGAAAACACATTTTTTAAAAAAATATCACACAACTAGAAATTTTTTATGTATTTAGTACTTCACTCTTTAGATCATTTCTAGATTGTGACACATCCACCACTCCTGCACACACAATACCGAATGTAAAACCGCAACTCTCACAAAAAATAACAAAACATACAAGGCATATCCAAGGCAATAACTTAATCATAGAAGGAATTGTAAATAACAAAAATTTAAGTCACTTTTTTGGAATATACGCAGTTGGAATTGATGCGTTTAAACTTTTGAATTTGATTAACAGATACCATATTCTTCAAATAATATCACTCTACTAATCAGATGAGTTAGGATTTTGAAATTGATTTTTTAACACAATCTTATACTTGTGTTACCAATTGAAATCCAAAAAGTACGGAAAATAATAAAATTAACAAAAGCAGAAGAGAATGCTGGAAAGGTAGGATCAGACCGCTGGCTTGGTACCACCTCGAGGAGATGGTATGAAATATAGCACAACGATTTCATCGTCGATCAAGTGGGGAAGGGTTCCTCATCTCCTTCACTTATTCCAGCAATAAGAACTCGAACGAGGGAGTATAAAAATCACCAAAAACAATAAAACAAATTTAGAAACACGGATCGGAGTGAGGCAATGGATCAGACTCCTGGCTTGGCTCCACCTCTGAAGAGTGTGAAGCCTAAAACGTAGCGCAGTGTTGTTCAGCGTCGATCATTGGGGAAAGGAACATCACATCCTCGCCTCACACCGTCACGATCCGAAACAACCGTGGGAAAGAAAACTACAATCGAGATTTGAGGAAAAAACACCAATGAAATATCGTTCAATCCCTTCGATCGTGGAGGCCTAGAGAGGGCCGCCGAACGGACGTGGAGCAAAGAGAGAACGAACATTGATGTGGCGTCGCTCCATACGCGGCGACCATAGGAAAAATTCCATCGCCGGTAATCAGTATTTCGACGCTTGGACGAGGCAAGGGAAAACATGGAGCACACGAAGAACGATACGAGCACAGATACAGGGAGCCGAAAAGCAGACGTACGAGAATTTAGGTGAAGGAAGGAGAGCGGAGGCGAATGAGGTAAGGTTCGTGATTTATTTATAGTGGGGAGCGAGAGTAACCCTAGACTTTTATGGGTTGGGCCGTGGTTGTGAATTTAAATGGGCCACTTATGTCTAGGACCCGTGTTTCCTTCAAAAGATATTTATGGTTTAAAAATTAATTTTTCTAAATCAATATTTATTTAGATAATTATCTGTTACCTTCCTTTTTGCTGTATTGTAAGATTGCAAAGAGGCCTCTTCTTGGTCTACCGCTCTATTTTAGAAAACCTTCCTATGGAGAATGGGTTAAATTTATTGATAAACTAACTTATAATTTGAAAATCTTCTTAATGGGAGGTAAACTTGCTATTTTAAATTCTATATTATCTTCAAGCCTTACCTTCTATCTGTCTACTTTATATTTGCCTAACAGAATGGTTAGCACTATCAAATTGACCAAGGAAAGATGTTTTGGATACTAATATGAAATGGGTATAGTAACAACATTTGATGTAATATAATTGAAGTTATATAAACAGTAATTAAAGTTAAATTTTAGTTACTGTTGTTGTTTAGAAAAAATAACTGTAACTTCAACTGTACATATTAAATATAATTGAAGTTGAAGTAAACAAACGATTTCTAAATGTGGTCACTTGCTAAACTAGAATAAGATTTGTAAGCTTGAAAATTTTAAGGATCTTGAGGTGTTAAACCTTAAGGCCTTTTCATTTACATTAAAAGAAGAGATTGTGTGTACTCTTTTAAATGATTATTGGAAATCCCCTTGGGTTGTCATTATTAAGGTTGATTTTTTTAACAAAGGTTTTACATTTTTAAGGTTTTACAGCTTTAATTAAAATGACGATTAAAGTGTTCAGACATGGTGCTTCCCCTTTTACCATTTACTAATTCACTCACTGTGCTTGCATCATCATGGCCCTTCATTCCTTTTTAGTTAATCTCTAAAATATCTAATCAATCATTTAATTCATTCTTAAATGACCTAAAACATTTAATTTCAATCTTTTATTATTCCTCATTAAATTTAATTAATTAATCTCTCGATCACCTAATTGAATCCTTAATTAAATCATCTACACACTTGATCTGACATCCTTAATTAATTCACAATCCTCAAAGTTGGCCCCTAATTAACCACTCCATTTGAATTCTCGATCATTTAATTTGAACCATCACTCATTCACCTAATTGATCACCTGATTAGTTAATTTAATCACCTAATTACAAAGTCATCAAGCTTAAAACTTAATTAAAAAAATTCATTCAAAGTAATCCGATCATCAACCATTTTTATAACTTTGGCCTTGAAAATCTAAAACATCTTTCCGTGGATTGTCATGATTGTTTTATATTTTCGATATTTGGTTTTTCTTAACTGTCAATGTCACGATTTATCAATTGACAAACTTAATTTTTCCTTCTCTAAAAAAAAGTGCGGTGTTATCTACGTTAACTTTTTTTTGGACGTACGACAGAAATACTTTTATTTTTCAAAAAATATCTCCTCGACATTCCTTAAGGTTATTCATATTTTTGATACTGTTATTTAGATGATGTTGTTCAGATACTGTTATTTACAAACGTATCCTTCAAACTTCCTTCAGTCAGACTCCAATGTTAATATGATAGTCGAAGATAATCGTATGGCTTTTAAAAGGAAACCTCTAACCAATAGCTACTGAGTAACGGACCCACTACTCAGGCTGATCACGTTCTCTGCGTGGGTCCCGTGCATTTATCTACGATATCATGTCAAAATTAGCTAATTTTTTAAATGTTCATAAATAGAAGATGTTAACAAATCTCAACAGATTGGAGACATTGGCCGGGGAAAGAGTTCGATGGCTCGTCGAAAGTGCGAGAGAATCGGGCACTTTCCGTTTCGTTTCTGATCTCCTCGAGGTATTTTCTTCCTGTGTTCGCTTCATCTTGCTTTTTAGATTGGATGTTTCTCGGATCTGCTTGTGCATCGGTTGTTCCGTTGATTTTTGCTCATCTTAGTGTCCTCCTTTTCCTTTTTGTGGGACGACGAGAGCTTCCAGCGGCAGTTGGTGCTGGAACGAGGTTTCCGGCGCTTTCTCTGTATGGAGCACGACGTTCGGTTTGGTACCGTCCCACAGTATTGCTTTTATTGCGCTATTGTTGAAGTTTTTGGTGGTGTTACAGGTTAATGGTGGTAGTTTCTGTTTTGCCAAAGGGGAATATGGATCTAAGGGGTTTGGTCTGGTCCTTTAATGTGGTGTTTGTGATTTTAGAATGAATAAGAAATCGTGTGAAATTGTAGAAAATAATAATTAAATTTTCTGTCATTTCCCATTATTTTCTCCTAATTTTAAAAGCACAAACACCCTATTATATTCCTCTTTTACGAATAAGAGCGGCTTCGGTTTGGTTCTTCATTGTTGTTTAGTTGTCTTTTGCCTTTTGTTTCCTTCTATTTTCTCCACTGGGCATTTTCTTTACTTTAGTCCATTGTATGCGGAATGGAACCTACTGTTATTTTTCATTGATGATTATTACGTGCGTTGTGACGTGCTATTGTTGGGTTAGACTCTTATTCTGCCAAGTTTCTTTTGGTCTTGGTGGTGAAACATTAAGGACGAGTTTGTGTCATTAGAAAGGATGAAAAACAGTGAAAAATAGAATTGATGAAAATTCAATTCCCACTAATGAGGTGTTTGTGCAATTATATATCTATGGAAATTTATTTTTTTTCCATGGGAAAGTGCTGTATAAGGCGGGATGGGAAAACATTTCTCATCCTAACCCTTGAGAAATGATAGAAAAATCGTTCGCTCACTTGTTTCATGCCTGCTCACCTGCTTGCTTCTTGATGTTCTCCCAACAAACCCTTGCCCTTGTCATCACTGGAAGGAGGGTAAAGCTTTGGCATTGTTGTTGCTCGCTTGCACCCCCTTGCCACTTGCACCCCTTTGTCGTCCTACCCTCATCCTCATGACGAAATCCTTGATGATCTTTGCCCTCGTTCATGCCCGAAACCCCTGCCTGATTTCTCCTGCCCTCATGTCAACTCCGAAAACCATTGACGATCGAAACCCTTGTTTGCATGCATGACTATCTGTTGGTATCGTCTCTTTTCCATTTTTCACATGAAGTTGTTTACATTCTCTAGCTGTTTGGATCGATCGATTTCTCTAGCTGTCTGGGTTGTTTGCACTCTCTCGCTAATATAGTCTATGCATTTCTATGAGTTGTTTACTTGTTTTAGAATGTCTGGATCAATTGATTTTTGCATTTCTTTGTCTGTGCATTTCTTTATTTCGTCTCTGAAAATGCTTTTAGTCAGATTGATCATTGTTGAACTATGTTATGGAAATGTTTGTTTATGTCATCAAAATATTTGTTTATGTGAGCATTACCTTTTTATCATGATATTTTTTATTACATTATTTATTTTTAGCATAATAATATTATTTATTAAAATTATAAGGTTAATCATCTTAAATTCTAAAATTAGTTATTTTTTATAATTTCAATTTCTATACATGTACAAACACCTAAATTTTCAATTCCTGTTATTTCCGTTACATGTACAAACATCTTCATTGGGAATTCATTTCTCGTCATTTCCTATCATTTCTATTTTCCATTAAGAATTGAATTTCTATCATTTATTTTTTTGTCATTTCCGTGTGCACAAACCCATCATAAATGTTTATTGCAAAGGTCATGAGTTCAGATCTTGGCATATGAAAAAAATCAAGAAAAGAGACTCTTATGCAAACAAGTTTGCCAGCATTTGGAGTTTCTGCAGTTTATTTGTGTTGTTCACATGTAATATATATGATGATGATGTCTGGTTTTGTTCTAACCCACTTTCATGTTAGAAACTTTTATTAGTATTCCTTGCTACGTTATTTTTGCATCCATATCTGATTGATGACTCACGATTTCTTGTGTTTTTTCTGCATCATTTGGGTTATACCTGGAGACATCTCATAGGTTCCATACAGAATTGTTGTTCCATGGCTTAACGTGGAAGTATGATACGGACTTTAACATATTTCCTAAAGAAGCAGAATGTATAGTTTTAGTCAGTTGATTACTGTCTGCTCTTTTAAATCAAACATTTTCACAACCTACCCTAGTTCCATGTTGTCTGTTATTGGTTACCATTTAGTATCATAATCAGCACTTTATATATGCTAGTTTGAGTTTCTATATTAGTACTTATTGAGACAGAATGTACAGCTTCATTCAGTTTATTGCTGCATGCTTTGTAAGACAAACATCTTTACAACCTTTTCCACCATTAATCTGTCTATGAATGTTATCATTTAGCTGATAATTTATATGATTGCTTGCATGTTTTACATTACAATCTATCCTCCTTTAGGGCACATGTTTCTTTGTTACATATTCTTATGACTATGCAGTTGCCATCATGAGGGGGAAGAAAAGGACCGATCAAAGTCATACCCCTGAGGGATCAACATCACATCAATCCAGTGGTAGTGGTGATGGTGGGCTTGGTAGCTCATCTCAGCAAACAACAGTTGATAGTCCTCAAATGCCCCATCAACAAGGATATGGAAGGGGATTTGCCCCACAGGTCTCTCACCGCTACCAACACCAGGGAGGACGCAGGGGAGGCTATTATCAACCCCATGGTGGTGGATCACAACAACATGGTGGCATGGTGCCTCAGCAGTCTAGTGGTGTACCAGATTATATGGGCCATGTAGGACAACAAGGAGGAATTTTACCTCAGCAATATTATGGTGAACGCCAGGGTGGGCCTTCAGGAGCAAGTATTAGAGGAGGTCCTTCACATTATGGCCCATCCAGGCCTCATGTTCCCGAACTGCGCCAAGCAACACAGCCTTCATATCAAACCCCACGGGATTCACGTCAGGCTGCCCCACAATTATCATCACAACCAAGCTCCTCTGTTGAATCCCATGTGCCTGGTCTTCAAGCAGAGGATTCTCCTAGCCAGGCAGTACAGCCTTTAACATCAACTACAAAAATGAGGTTTCCTATTCGTCCTGGGAAGGGAACTGTTGGGCAGAAGTGCATTGTTAAGGCAAATCATTTTCTTGCAGAGCTGCCAAAGAAAGTCTTTCATCAGTATGATGTATTGACTTGCACAATCACATATTTTGATTTTTTGTTGAAAGCTTTAATCTTTTTATCAGTGCATGCAATTTTTTTGCTTTTATATATTCTATCAGGTATCAATTACTCCAGAGGTTGCTTCTCGTGGTGTGAATCGTGCTGTTATGGAGCAGTTGGTTGGTCTATATCGTCAATCTCATTTGGGAGGAAGACTTCCTGCTTATGATGGCAGAAAAAGCCTGTATACTGCTGGACCTCTTCCATTCTCCTCAAAAGAGTTCTCTATCACTCTTGTTGACGAGGATGATGGCTCTAGTGCTCCTAGGTCACTTATACCCTTTAAATCTGCAATGTTCATGGTACTACATAAATTCCCTTTTAACATTTTCCTTTCTACAGGAGAGAAAGAAAATTCCATGTCGCCGTCAAGTTTGCTTCTCGTGCGGATTTACATCATTTGGAATTGTTTTTAGCTGGAAAGCAGACTGAAGTTCCTCAAGAAGCTCTACAGGTTCTTGATATT
This sequence comes from Amphibolis antarctica, assembly GCA_024699675.1. Classification (NCBI taxonomy): domain Eukaryota; kingdom Viridiplantae; phylum Streptophyta; class Magnoliopsida; order Alismatales; family Cymodoceaceae; genus Amphibolis; species Amphibolis antarctica. The sequence goes on from JAMKPZ010001135.1 coordinate 24,853, forward strand.
GTGCTTCGAGAATTGCCAACTGCTAGGTAATTTTTTGCAGATTTACATCGTTTGTCTCTGTTGCATTATCATGAATGTCTTGTACCTTTGCTTGTAGGTATTGCCCTGTTGGGCGATCATTCTATTCCCCTATCTTAGGGAGAAGACAGTCACTTGGTGATGGACTAGAAACTTGGCGTGGATTTTATCAAAGTATCCGCCCAACTCAGATGGGTCTATCTCTAAATATCGGTATGTTTTCTTTTATTATGCAATCATATTGGTGAGTTAAACGTGACTTAGAGTTAGTGAGTCAACCTTTCTGCTTTAACCACGGTATGTTATATGCATCAATTTGATGGTGATGAGATAATGTATGATAGTAGAACTTTACATTCACCTTTTGAGAAGAAATTATTGATGTATAAAACAACAACAATATGAGACATAATCCCACCATGCGGGGTCATCTACATTGATTATTTTTTTCATGTGTTTCTATCTATAGTTAAATTACATAAATTTAATTTTTTTTTCACAATTCATAACCAAGTAATTTTACATTTTTCTCTACTTCTTTTACTTTCTTTTGTACCAAGTAATTTTCCTCTCCTAACTGATGCATTTTATGCATTACTACCTTAATTTGGCATGTAAGTTGATTTATTAAAAAATTTATTGAAGTACCTTATCCATCTATCTTTTATTTCATTCTCTTTTATTAAAATTCTACCATCCTTGTCTTTAATACACTTGGCTAAAATATCTAAATTTTCTTTCTTTAGATTTAGTCAATTTATATATGCTGTTGTCCTTGTTTTGTGTTTAACTTATCATATAATTCCTTTAGGCTTGATTTTTAACTTCACAAACAATTTTCTTAGCATTCCTTTTTGCAAGCTTATGCTTTTCTAAATTTTCCTTATTTCTACATTTATTATAGGCTTTACAGCATTTTTTCTCTTCTTTTATTATCCTTTACATACGCTAAAATTGAATTTCCTTCTTCATTTTTATTACCAAAATCCAAATACCCTATGGTTTCTCCCATATCTTATAGTTTGCTATCCTATATCACCATTTAGATCCCCTTTAATAAAGAACTTTTCACTAGTAGGTAAGCTATGTACTAAACTAACCATATCTTCCCAAATTATCTATTTATTATCTTCTCCTAACCTATTTGTTTAGCATATGCACTAATTATATTAACCATCTCATTTTCTGTCACAACTTTAATCATTATAATTGTATCTTCTATCCTTATTATCTCAACAACTTCATCTCTTTAACTTTTATCAACTATTATTGCAACTCTATTTCTATGCTTATCTTTTCCTCTATTTCATAATTTGAAACCAATATCCTCGATTAACCTAGATTTTTCACTGACCACTTAGTTTCTTACTACCACAATATGTTAATTTTCCTTCTTATCATTATATCTAATAATTTCATGCTCTTACCAATCAAGGAGCCTATATCATTTTTTGGACTGATTTCTATACCCATTCTCATCTATTAAGATGTAAAAGTACTTGTATGTTTTCATAATTTCATCTGCATCTAGACATTAATAGAGTCGTTAGCCTGAGAACATTACACCTAGATTGTGCAATGTTTCGCTTCCCATTTTCACACTTGAGGTTCAGCACAAGATGTTGCTATGAGGGTTATGTCCCAACAAATTATCTTTAGGATATACATATTCATTGACTACGTCTTACAGCTAGGTGTTTACTTAAACCTAACCTTCCTTTATTTGGGCTTAGAACAAACTGTGGAGGGATAACCCTCTACAACTATAGTTACATTATTGATGTATAAAAGTTCAAAAAGTGCTAAAATTTTTAATAATTCTGTTTACCGTGTTTTATGTTTTCTTAATTTTTTAGTTGCAATTGTGTTTTTCTAGCTATGTACAAGTTTGCATAACAATACTCTTGTGATGTGAGTGGCAATATAATTTTGCAACTTCAGGAGGATGGCATAACTAAAAATTTAATAAGTCCCCCTCAGTATTTACTTTGTGTTCCTAAATGTTTCTATCACATTGCAGATATGTCATCCACTGCATTTATTGAGCCTTTGCCTGTCATCGAGTTTGTTAATCAGCTTCTAGCAAGGGATGTCACTTCAATGCCACTCCCTGATGCCGACCATGTTAAGGTTTGCTTATAGTTTTTTTTTTTCGTTTCAGGGAATTGTCATGACCTTATACTAGATTCTCATATGTTGTCTATTTTATAGCATATTTGTCAAATTTGTCTCAGTAGTTGTCAAAAGCTTTGTTATAATGTACAATGCATCTTGGTTATTTTTAAAAAATTTGGTATAAATTCAAGAAAATGTTATGACAACAGAATTTCTTAACAAACACTTAATAAATCTGGTTAGCACTTATTACTCAATGAATTTCTATGAAAGTGGTTTTTTCTGGACATTGATGTTTGTTGTTCTAGTTGGAATGATACATCCAGCTATGTTCCAAGTCTCGTTCGTTTTAGGTGCAAAAAACACAAAAAATCAATTTTCTTTGTATTTGTGGGCAATTAATCAATTTTTTTTTTCCCTTATATTTAGCAATGCCAATGGATTTTTGTATTTCTACCATTCTTGAATTTTTTTAAATTTAGTTTCATCATCAGATCAAGAAGGCACTTCGTGGTGTAAAGGTGGAAGTTACCCATCGAGGAAATATGCGTAGAAAGTATCGCATATCGGGTTTGACTTCTCAGCCAACAAGAGAGCTCACGTAGGTGTTTTTTTCTAAATTCATAGAGTGGAGCTTTCATGGATTTTACATATTTTTATGTCATTCTTCAGATTTCCTGTGGATGACAGAGGGACAATGAAATATGTTGTTGAGTATTTCCAGGAGACGTATGGTTTTGCCATAAAGAATACGACTTTGCCATGTTTGCAAGCTGGTAACCAACAGCGTCCAAACTATTTACCTATGGAGGTTAGTTTGTATTCCATTTGTCTGTTCTTTTAGACCATAGACATGATGATTTCGTCATCCATCTAGTTGCCATGCTTTGTTTATTTCTTATCATCTACGTATCTGTTTTGATGCAGGTCTGCAAGATTGTTGAAGGACAAAGGTATTCAAAAAGATTAAATGAGAAACAGATTACTGCTCTTTTGAAGGTGACCTGCCAGAGACCTCAAGAGCGTGAGGTTGATATCTTAGAGGTAACCATAACAATGATACATTTTTAAAAAATGCAATTCATATTTTGTAGGGTGTTTGTGCCTTCGAATTCATTGTTTTTCAAATGTTTATTTTTTGTCTTGATTACTTTATCTGTCATATTTGTCAGTGCCACCATTAAGAAATTTCCTGTAAGTGGATGTTTATCACCATTGGATTCCATGTGTTTGGTACAAGGATCAAACCTCATGCACGTGGGAGGGCATCGGGAAATATTCTTGGTGATGGCATTAGCAGAATTTTTCTGTTATTTTATAGATAATAACTAATGAACCACTTAAATTTTAGAATGGTTTTCATAAATTTTTGGCATATATATATTTTTTAAAATTTTAGTTATCTCTAATGTTAATTTCCAATAAATGTATCTGTATATAGATCCATATTTTTGTGAATTCCTGTGACATTCATGCATTTTTTACGAACAGACTGTTCATCATAATGCTTATGATAAAGATGCATATGCAAGGGAATTTGGTATTAAAATCAGTGAGAAGCTTGCATCTGTTGAAGCTCGGATTTTGCCCCCACCTAGGGTATGCTCTCAAATTATACAAATGTGGAATAATTTTCTAGTATGATGACATTGTGAAAATCTTACTGGGCTCTGCTACTATTTTTGCAGCTTAAATATCACGACACTGGAAAGGAGAGAGATTGCATACCAAGAGTTGGTCAGTGGAATATGATGAACAAGGTATCATTTCTTGTAGCAAAGATGGATTTGTTTGTGTTAGTTTTTATTGGCTTGTTTATCAAGATAAAATATTCTTGCCAATAGTTCATAATGTTTACTATTAGAAAAGTCCCACATCAGTAAAGGTAGCAACAAGACAAGGCTTAACATACGATGAATCATTCAACTCATCACCAATTGGTTTTGAGATGAATTATTTCACATTTACTTTTATATTGTTGCTGTGGCAGTTCTTAATTTATTCAGTGTGTTTTAAAAAAAAATTTGTAACCTGGACAAAAGATAATCTATATTTGGTGTTACAATTTTGTCGTTAGTTACTTCTCTTTAAACAAATTGCATGATCCCAATATTTCTTGTATGACTGCAGTATCTAATCAGTCTTGTATGATTTGTAATCCTCCTGATTTTTTATGTTGCCATACTTTTCACTTGCAAGTTGCAATGACTTCCATTTCTGTTATGTTTTCTATGCATTTGATTCAACATAACATGAGAAATTATTGTCTTTGCTCCATTCTATTCACTATGATCCTAAACGTGAAGGGTTTTGTTGCTAATTTGCTTGATTACATGTTTTCATATCATAGAAAATGGTCAATGGAGGGAGAGTTCAAAATTGGGCATGTATTAATTTTTCGCAAAATGTTCAAGACAATGTTGCTCGTGGATTTTGCTATGAGCTTGCTCAGATGTGTCGTACTTCTGGCATGGTATGCTTTTTTTTTTGCTCCTATTGAACCTAGTTTAAATTTATGAACTCATGGTGGTTCAACTTTGTTCTTCATGCTATAAATACATGCAGGATTTCAACTCTGAGCCTGTCCTGCCACCTCTGAAATCACGACCTGAGAATGTAGAAAGGGCATTGAAAGCGCAGTATCATGATGCCATGAGAAAATTACATGGCAAAGAACTTGACTTGTTGATTGTGATTTTGCCTAATATCAATGGATCACTTTATGGTATGTTTTTATATTTTTATAATGCTAATGTTTACACTTTTTCACAATCTTTAGTTGATTTGTGTTGAATGCTGTTTTCTGAGTTTTTCCCTTTTCTAGGTGACCTTAAAAGGATATGTGAGACGGATCTAGGATTGGTGTCCCAATGCTGCTTGACTAAAAATGTATTTAAAATGACTAAACAATACCTTGCAAATGTTGCCCTGAAGATAAATGTAAAGGTTGGCATATATTTATATGTTATTAGGAACTGGTAACTTCACAAAAGGAAGAACCATTGTTTGTTGAGTATCTTTGGTTCTTTTCTTTTTAGTACTCAAAAGGTTGTACATATTGCTTTTTTGCTATTTTGCCAATATTAGTGATTTATATGATTGAAAGGTTGGGGGACGAAACACTATGCTGGTTGATGCACTGACAATGCGCATACCATATGTTAGCGATAGGCCTACTATTATATTTGGTGCAGATGTCACACATCCTCATCCTGGGGAGGATTCAAGCCCCTCTATTGCTGCTGTAAGTTTATTAACAGCAACATTTTTTGTTTGCTCCTATGCTTCAATTATTTTCTCTTGAACTATTCACTTCCATACCAACAGTTGCTGCACTCTGATATCTTTATGGTGTTTTTGGAGCATAAAATATTTATTTGATATAGCCTTGTAGTCATCTTAAGCATGACTATTGAAATGTTCAAGAATGGCCCAACAGGTTGTGGCTTCTCAGGATTGGCCTGAAATCACCAAATATGCTGGTTTGGTATGTGCACAAGCTCATAGGCAGGAACTAATCGAAGACCTTTACAAAGTTTGGCAAGATCCTCAGCGTGGAACTGTTAATGGTGGAATGATAAGGTATGCTTTTATGTATATATATGTGGTGCGAGAGATTGTGTGTGTGTGTGTGTAGTGCCTTTTGATTTTAAAAATTAGTCTTCCTTGAGTTATTTTATTCACTGTTTTTTACATTTATTATTTCAGCACTTTGGGATGCCCTTTTCTGAAATATTTTTTCATTACAGGGAACTTCTAATTTCTTTCAGAAGAGCAACTGGCCAGAAGCCTCAACGAATTATATTCTATAGGTGCAAAACTAGATAACGGGATAGTCTAGTGGTTATTTCTGCACCGAATTACTTGCCTTGTCCAATTTAATTATTTCAATACTCTTCTTTGCAGGGATGGTGTCAGTGAAGGACAATTTTATCAAGTTTTACTGCATGAACTAGATGCAATTAGAAAGGTTATTACTCTTTCTTTCATTAACATGTATTCTTGTTTTAATTTTTTATATTCTTTATTCATTCATATATTTCTGAATTCTCTCTCTCTCTCTTTCTAGATAATATATATTAATATATACCATTTTTTTCAGGCTTGTGCCTCTCTGGAATCTAATTATCAACCTCCAGTAACATTCGTGGTTGTTCAAAAACGTCACCACACAAAGCTATTTGCAAACAACCATGGTGACATGCGTTCGGTTGACAGGAGTGGAAATATTTTACCTGGTTGGATTTTAATTTTCGTTCTTTTGCATTATTGTGTAGACGATATACATATGTTGGTCATTATATTATCATCTTTTTTTTCCATTTTTGCGTGCGATTTTTATTTGCCACAGGTACTGTTGTGGACTCAAAAATTTGCCACCCTGCCGAATTTGACTTTTATCTATGCAGCCACGCTGGAATTCAGGCAAGCAAGTTCTTTATCAAACGTGATTTGAATTATATACCTAACATTTTTAACTGTTTGTTTGTTTGTTTGAACTGATGTAGGGAACAAGCCGACCTGCTCATTACCATGTTTTATGGGACGAGAACAAATTCAGCGCGGATACACTCCAATCTCTTACCAACAACCTTTGCTATACGTACTCTCTAACCTCTTGTTTTTCTCTTTCTGATCTGTTATGCGTGTTTTCTTTGTGCAAGTTCACCCTCCAAAAGGTTGCGTTCTTGAGTGATCGATTTTTTTTTCTTTTTCTTTGACATCCACGTGCAGTTACGCAAGGTGCACACGGTCTGTTTCTATTGGTAAGATCTTCCTCTTTCGTGAGAATTTTTTATGTATTTTGGAGGTATGACATTGGTTGGATTTACTCGTGCTTGAGGGTGTATTATTGTTTTTGCAGTGCCTCCCGCTTATTATGCTCATCTGGCGGCGTTCCGTGCTCGTTTCTACATGGAGCCGCATACGTCTGACAGTGGCTCATTGACCGGTGGTGCTGCCGCCGCCGCCGCCGGTCGTGGAGGGTCACACGGCACCCGAGCACCTTCCAGTGTTGCAGTAAGGCCTCTACCTGCCCTGAGGGAAAATGTGAGGAAAGCAATGTTTTATTGTTGAATCTGAAGGCCCGTGATGGGGGAATGCAACGGGGGTATTTGCTGAATCAGTATTTCTGTGTCATTTACCTTTATCGTGACTGTGTTTGGCGAACGCTTGTAATAGTGTCAAGAAACGTATGCCTGACTTCCCGTTATGGAGGAATGCATTAAATAATGTGTTGGCGTTGGGTTGCTTGATGTTAAGAAATGTTTGAATGCTTAAATACAAAAAGAAACGAAGGAAGTGGAGGCCATGGAGTTTGGAGGATGGTGACGGAAAGCTCTGGGCATGTTCCGCTCGTGATCCCGATGGTTTCGGATGATTATTAAATGAAATCATTTGTGACGGATGATAAAAAATGCGACGAGGTACCATCGCATTCCTTCCAACAAGAATGATTTCTCGTCCGATTTGTATTTGTTTGCCCGCCGTGTACTTGCCCGTGCCAATCCGTCGCCCTCGTCCCGCCCTTCCACTTCGACGCTGCTCGTCCGTGGCCCACATCCCTCCTCTTTCCCTCCTCCCCTCCAACCCCACCCTCCTCCAGATCCGCCAGGCCCACGCCCAGCTCATCGCCCACGGCCACGCCTTCAGCCGCGCCGCCATGAGCCATCTCCTTGCCGCCTGCGCTGTCTCCTCCTCCCTCCCACTCCCCCCAGACTACCCTCGTTCCGTCTTCCGCCACATCCTCGTCCCCAACGTGTTCGCCACCAACAACCTCATCCGGTGCCTCGGCTCCACCACCGAGGCGCTGCAGGTCTACGCCGCCATGCGCCGGAGGGGCACTCCCACCAACAATTTCACGTTCCCCTTCGTCCTCGAGGCGTGCGGGAAGGAGCCACCTTTGATGTTGGAAGGCTTGCAGGTGCATGCCCAGGTGGTGGGCTTGGGGCAGGACGGGGACGTGTTCGTTCGCAACGCGTTGATTCACTTCTACTGCGTCTGTCGTCGAGTCGACGATGCGAGGAAGCTGTTCGACGAAATGAGGGGACGGAGGGATGTCGTGTCCTGGAACGCGATGGTTGCCGGGTACGCTAGAGACGGACGGGTTGGGGATTGCGAGGAGTTGTTTGAAACAATGCCCGTCAGGGATTCGGTTTCTTGGAGCATCATGATCTTGGGATATGTTGATGCGGGGTTTCTGGAGAAAGGTCTGAACCTTTTTAGGGAAATGAGGAAGACGGATGCGGAAGTCAATGAGGCAACCTTGGTCACTGTGTTGTCTGCATGTGGACAGTTGGGTTTGCTAGAATACGGTGAGTTCATCCATGAGGAGATCAAGGCGATGGACTTCCCCATGTCCCTTCGTATCGGAACGGTGCTCATTGACATGTATGCGAAGTGTGGATGCATTGGTATGGCAAAAAGAATTTTCCATGCCATGCCTAAAAGAGATGTTTATGCATGGAACGCCATGCTTTGTGGCTTGGCTGCACATGGCTTCGCAAGGGAAGCACTTGGGCTTTTTCAGAGGTTCACCCATCAAGATCTTCGTCCCACAAGTGTGACGTTCGTCGGGGTTTTGAATGCTTGCAGCCGTGCTGGTTTGGTTGAGGAAGGGCGACGATATTTTGCATCCATGGTGGACGTATACCGAATCGAGCCTGAGATGGAGCATTACGGCTGCATGGTTGATCTGCTTGGTCGTGCTGGTCTTGTCTCTGAAGCTCTGGATTTGATTGAAGGGATGAGAATTCCACCAGATCCTGTTCTATGGGGCACACTGCTTGGTGCATGTAAGATCCATGGGATGGTAGAGCTGGGCACCAAGATTGGGAACAAATTAATTGAGCTGGAACCTGCTCATGATGGCCATTATGTTCTTCTTTCTGGTGTTTATGCAAAGGCCAAGAAATGGGAGGATGTTGCAAAGATTAGGAAACTGATGTCTAGCCGTGGTACAAATAAGGTTGCCGGATGGAGTTTGATTGAGGCTCAAGGGAGAGTTCATAAGTTTGTTGCGGGAGATAGAGAACATTGCCGCTCATCTGAGATCCATGAGATGAATGGGTTGATAAGTAGGCGGTTGATGGAAGCTGGATATGTACCTGATGTATCCTCTGTTCTGCATGACATTGGAGATGAGGAGAAAGTCCACGTAGTCCAGGAACATAGTGAGAGATTAGCTATAGCCTTTGGTTTGCTTGTGCTTGAGGTTGGGCATCCGATAAGAATCGTGAAAAACTTGAGGGTTTGTGGGGATTGCCATGTGGTTAGCAAGATGATCTCAAAGGCATTCAAGAGGGAGATAATTGTCAGAGATGGCAGTAGGTTTCACCATTTCAAGGATGGGAATTGCTCCTGTAATGACTATTGGTAACAAGTTAACATCTTTAACTCATTTCAAACTTTGTCTAATCCTGTTATCTTTGTCTTATTAACATCAAACAAATAGGCAATGAGTTAGGATGAGAAGAACTTGAGAGAGTATTGTAATCGCCATAACTCCTGTTAAAGGGAATTGACAGAAGTGAGAGGAAGATATCGGAGGTATTTAATAGGACAAAATCTCTGGAGATGGAAATAGGTTTCACCATTGCAAGGAGGGAATTGCTCTTGCCATGAATGTTTGGACCAATTTAGCATGTATCCTTGTAACCAAATCTTTCGTCCATTTTCCTTTGGTTGCATTATTAAATTCAGGAAGAATCTATTCTGTGCCAAAGGCCACTTTCGCTGGCAGTAGGCCAACTTTCCCATGCCACCTTTGAATTGAAGAGCACCAAACAATAGGAAAAGGTATATTTTTCTATACCAACTTTACCATGCCACTTTTGAATCTATTTTCCCATGCTTGTAGCTTGGATTCTATATAAAGGTGAATTGAGGTTGAACTCATTGCTTCCTTGGGTTTTTGACAATTTAGACATTGGTGGTGGCTCTCACTGGCGTGTTAACTTTTTTTGAGTGGTGAATTGAAAATGCTGGCAGTGGTAAGTCCAAATATTCGTTTTTCTCACATGCTTGTTAATCCAAGGTTGTATTTTCCCAGTTATGGTATTTATTAATGTGAAAAAGCGTAGTGTTGTTTTAACATTTCCTATTAGCATCATTGTGAAATTTTATTTGCGTACCTTTCATGAACTTAATGCTCTGATGTTCTCTTGTATTCACTTACATTAGAAACATGCTCATTACACTGCAACTTTGCTCTCACTGTGCTTTCTGCAAGTACTATTGGCAAATTCTTCCATATGTTCTTGAATCTAATTCAGAATGGATTACTGGAAATGAATTTTCTAATAAATAGTGTGATGCAGGGTTCAAACAAGTCTGTGAAGTTGTGATGCAGAATTTACACTAAGAGATATATCTCATACATTTTTGTTTTTCAAATTCAATTAAATTTCCCTTGTACATATAGGTTTCTATCAGCACTTAAAATCAGGTCAATACTGTAAAGATGTGCAAAATGGCATCACATTCCATAGTCAGAGTTGAATGTTGAATTTTTTCTGTACAGAAATAACCGAAGGATCAATATACTCAATATGTTGCTGAAAATGGAAATGTGTGTGGGAATTGGGTAGACAACTAGATATTTGCAACTGAATTCATTTAAATCAAACGAACTTAAGGAGAAGATGTTAGCCAAGAAAGGAAGGCACATAAGAATTCCACCTGTGAAGAGTAAAGATTGATGGAAGATTGAATCCATTCATTAACTACTATCATGATCTTTATATATGGAGGTTACACAAAGAGGAAAATCATATGACTGGTAATGTAAGACTATTATCCACTACTCAACACATATTAAATTTAACTACAATCTATTAATTCATATACATAACATTCCCTCTCAAGTTAAAGATAGTTTGTGATAGACTCAAACACAATTAAATAAAAGGAAATACATAAACCAACTTCGAATGAAAGAGGTAGTTGTAGATGGACGGTAGGAAGGTAGGAATAATGGGCGAGGCTTTTATAGGTTAGTAGAACTACCTCTATTTTGCATGTTCGGTTTGGATGTTCAATTGACAGGTGGTTAGCTTTCATTTGATGCAGTTATGGAGTCTGATCCAAACATCCATTTGACCAGCCAGCACCTTTTATTTTCCCCTATTTTCCATCCTTTTCTCCAATTTCTTTTCATCATTTAAGACTTCTCTAAACTCCCATTAATCCAAGATACTTTCATTTACTTTTTCAAAAAAATACTTGAAATATAACATTTTCTTATTTATTTTACAAGAAAAGGTGGAGTTATAATTAGGGTTTTCGGTAGGTGACGACTTGACTGTGGAGTTTAAAGGAGGAGAGAAAAGATCAATCATGTTACGTTTTAAGTCCCATTTCACGAGTTAAAATGGGACTTTGAGGCCTCATCGACATTAACCTGATCAGTTTTTGTGTGGATGGAGACCACAAGAGTCCAATACCACGAGAATGTGGAGGATTATCAAATATGTATTCTTTAAATACTCATTGCTCCTATATCATACTCACACCAGTCATGGATTCGGCCAGAACACAGCTTGGATGTGTTAGATATGCTGTGTGGCACGTCTGAGTTGTTTTTGTAAAAAAATTATAATTCACCTTGTATTTGGCTAGGATTATTCTTGGATTTGTTTAACTACCTTTATTAAAAATACCTACTACTGCTAGTGGTAACTTATAATTTTTTTGGGCTGACTGTAGAGTTTCCATGAAACACTATTTTGTCATGATCTTTCAACTGTTTAATATTTATAGCGAGTTTGTGCTTGAATTTTTTTTTGATTGGCATGGTTGAATAATTTTAGATAAATTTTATTTTCAGTCGTGACCATAGAAAATAGAAGCATAAATACTAAATATAAACATAATGCGCTGCACGAGTCATGAGACTCATGACCATAAATTATTTCTTTTTCAATTTTTGTAAGTTGTTTTTGTTCGTTCAATACTTATTCTTTAATTTGTTGTGTTGTTTAGAACAATTTCTAATAGTGAACAAGACGATTCATGTACTCTTCCTGGGATGTATAACAGTAATGCACTAGTTGGTATTCTGAAAGATCTTTGGGAGACAATCACGGGTGGGTGGAGGAGTACTTTTTTATATCATCCATTCCATCAAGCACTCACATAAAGCAGAGTGTTCTGCATCCTCGCCCTCTTCATTTATATCTGTTGGGTCATCATACTCTGTGGGGACGCACACAAGTGGCTTAACTTTCAAATGAAAAAGAAAAAAGACACCATCAGGTAATGCCTTTGCTTTTCCTCAATTTATTTCCTTAACTTTCACATCGCATTAGCAATCAAAACTTGTGTGTTGAAGTTGGAACCAGATCAGCGGTGGGTTTTTTGTTTTCTCGTCTTCTTTTGAAATCGAACAAGATCTATGGTGATGTTAATAAAGTAAGGGAGGGGGTGTGAAAACTCTGTTGATTTCATTGCTTTTCTTTTATTCGTTGCATTGTCTGCTTCCTTCTTTCCAGCTCATGCCCACATACTCATAGACTTTATTTCTGATCGAGAGAAAAACGTTGAGGATCAGTGGGGTAAATGGAATGGTGCTGCCAGGGGTGTGTCTATATATACACACCAGTTTGATTGTTGTCCTGGTATAATCAATCGGTAGGAATGGCTGGAAGGAAGCATGTGTTCGCAGCCATGCTCGTGCTCTTCCTCCTCGTCTCTGCTGGTCCAAACACTTGCCACTTTCCTCTTATTATTCTTCTTCTTCTTGTATTTTTAACAAGCAACGCATGTGATGGATGCGGTTTGCAGGAGAGCTGGGAGTGGAGGGAAGGACGTGCATGTCGCAGAGCCACCGGTACAGGGGCCCGTGCGGACGGCACTCCAACTGCGCGGCTGTCTGCAACACGGAGGGCTTCCACTCCGGGCACTGCCGCGGCTTCCGACGTCGCTGCTTCTGTACCAAGCGCTGTTAGCCGCCTCTGCGTGTGTGTGTGTTCTACCGATTAATAAACTGCGCTTATCTTCCGAATGAACGATGATGTATCCATGTATAAGAACCTCTTATGCTCCGTATAATTAACCATACATGCTGCTTTCTTCTTTCTCTCATCTTCACCATTCGTTCCTCTTTTCCAAAGGCTTCTTTCGATAACCAGATGTTTTAATTTTAATAACTAAATTAAAAGTAGTTTTGTAGATGGTGTTGAAGTTATTAAGATTTAATTTTATAAGAAATTAAGTTTCTCATATTCAAACAAAGTTAAAGATTACAGAACAATAAATTTCAATTTTATCAAGATCTAACAACAACAATAACAAACGAATATTAAAGGTTCGTTTGTGTACGTGAAAATGATTTTAAAAAAAATGACGAAAATGAAAATAACGAGATTTGACAAAAAAATATATTTAAAAAAGGTAATTTTATTTATATATGTTATGAAATTACGAGAAAATAAATTTTCATCATTTTTTATTTGTACAATTAGGCTAATGGAAAATGATATTTCCGTAATTTCATTTTTTATCATTTTCAAATGTACAAACATCATCTAAATTTTAAATGATTATGCTCCTAAACCCACAAATTATGCAAATTCCACGATTGATCTAACGGTAAAGTACGCAATTAAATTATAACAACACGCGGGAGAGACGATCGCAATCTCAATTTAATTGATTTTCTAACAAAATAAAATGACAGAAATAAACTATTTATATTCAGATTTTTTAAAATTTTAATAAATAAATGCATGTGATAACGGAAACAAATTATACATATTTAGCAAGTTTCTTTTAATAAAATTTTCTGTAAATTCCTAACCTCCACGGCTCCACCGAAGGCTAGTAGGGCACGGAAGGGGCGGCTACGCGGGAGGTGCACGCGGACGGGGACGATCGCAAGCGCACACAGACGCCGTTCGCCGGAGCCCCCAAACATGTTTCCCGGAACCCTATCGCTCGACTAACAACTGGATTGAGTCCGTGCACATCGTCGCCCTTTCGCGTTCGCCCCCTGCCCGTGGGCCTTCCCTCCGTCGACGCCCGTACGCCCCCGCGCCTCCGACCAACAGGCATCGGTTTGAGCAATGAACAAGGACAAGATATTCAAGCTTGCTAAGGGGTTCAGGGGGAGGGCAAAGAACTGCATAAGAATAGCCAGGGAAAGGGTGGAGAAGGCGCTCCAGTACTCCTACAGGGATCGTCGCAACAAGAAGCGGGACATGCGGTCCCTTTGGATCCAACGCATTAGCGCCGGCACCCGCCTCCATGGGGTACGCTACATCCCTTCCCCCTGTAAAGCTCTTTGAAATTTTACACTCGCATAGCAGATTTGATTGGTGAAGCGTTTCGGTTCTGCAGCACCTTTGGTTGTAAATTCAGGTGATTTTGGTTTTTCTTTTTTTTTGCTTCTTGCCTGAGTTTCCTGATGTTTATGCCTTATACTTTTAAAAGAAAATACAGCTACGAGGGCAGTGGTGCCGAGAGGTAGAGTTTTTTGTGAGTTTACAGCCTAAGTAAATGTTGGTCTTTATCCACAACATAATCCAGTCTTGCCTATATGATCTGAAAGGACTTTCCTTATTATATACAATAACGTGAACTGCATGTCTTTGATTACCAACTATAATCGAGCATACTCCCCGTCCTTAGTTTGTTCAGAATAACCGGAAATCATAACCATGCTTAGGACGTGGAGGTGTGGGTTTTTGGGTCTAATGGTTTATATTAGATGACACATACTTCAGAAACATAAACAAGTGTTTATATTAGATGACACATTATACTGTGGAATTTGGTGTAATATAAGCACATGAATATAAAAGCTATAACCACTCAATGCCTAGCGTAGGGTGTTCACTGTTAACCAAGCCTTGGCCATTGTCGTTGTTGTTCTAGTGAATATGGATCCTTGCCATGCGTTAGTGTTGATTCAATGAAGTTCTTATATTTCGTAATAAATAATTGCTGTTGCCGGGATTGTTCCCTTTTAAGTTGTATTCACTCATTCAAGGTGTGTAGCGTTCAGGCTTTTTCAATGTTTTGTGATCGACAGGTGAACTACGGTAACTTCATGCATGGGTTGATGAGGGAGAACATTCAGCTCAATCGAAAGGTGCTGTCGGAGCTGTCCATGCACGAACCTTACAGTTTCAAGGCACTTGTAGATGTCTCTCGCACCTCATTTCCCGGAAACAAGGGTCCAAAGAGGGAAGGCCTTTCAGCAGTTCTGTAGCAAGCTTTTCTGCAGCGCTCGCGTACTGCTGCTGCTGCTGCTCTCGACCAGTTTCGTCGCTGGACCACCTGTGCTTTTCTCCACCCGAGCGAGTGGGTTGTTCGATGACTTGTTTATTTCGTTACTGTACTGCGTTTTAGAATTTTAGGAACATAATAATGGAAGGGGAGAAGCAGGTGACCGAGGGAACGGCATAAATTTAAGTTGCGTTATGAATTCAAGTGATCGGATGTGAACTTGGAAAAGAAGTTTTAGAATTTTTCGAACCATTTGCATGCGTTGGTGGACGGTGGTGACTGTTCAAAAGTAATAAAAAGAAGTTCGTCGGGATAAATTTAAATTATCAATTTCTTTTGTATTTCGAGGTTAATTAATAATCGTTTTTATATTTGAAAAAGAAAGTGAACTTGGAAACCCTAAATTATGTGCGTACCAAACGAACAAATTTTAATCCGACTGTTCCAGCGATCGATTTGGGGTTGTTGCTCGATGGCTGCTGCCCTCTCCTCCCTCCCCTCCTCTTCCTCCCTCTCTCTTCCTCTCGCGTCCGCCTCCACTTCTCCCACCCTCCTCCCAATCCATGTCCAGATTCCAAACCGAACGCCACCACCACTACGTCTCCTCACCACCCGGAACGCGGCACCGCCTTCCGCGGCGGAGACGACCGTAGTCGACTTGGGAAAGGAAGGAGATGCAGCAGAAGAAGTGGGCAGCGGAGGGATGGCCCTCCACTCGCCGTGGGAAGGGGCGGTGGTGTACCGGAGAGACGCGTCCGTGACCCATGTGGAGTACTCCACCACGCTGGAGAGGTTGGGGATGGCGAACATCTCCACCGACCACTCCAGGACGAGGGCGGCGGACATGGGTATTCGGCTTGTGCCCAGAAGAGGGGCGATCGATCCGTCGCTCGTCGGGGGAACGCCCGTGCTCGTGTCCATTGATGTCACCAGGAAGAAGAAGAAGCAGCTCAAGCTGGATGGCATCGTACGGACTGTAATCACGCTTGTGTGCAACAGGTATTATTGTATTCCTTGATCCGGAGCTTGCCAGACATGTTCACTTGGAATTGTGAATATCCTACTTCTCCCCATTTGAATTTTGCAGGTGTGGTCAACCGGCAACTGAGTCCGTATTTTCCAATTTCACCCTTCTGCTCACCCAAGAGCCTGTGGAAGAACCGGACGAGACAAACATGGGTGTCCTATATGGTGACCACAAATTCAAGGCCGGTGGAGACGAGGACGAGGACGACGACGACGAGAGTGCGATAGAGTTGGATGATCGTCTCTATTTTCCGGCTGAAGAGAATGAGCTCGACATCTCCAAAAATATCCGAGACCTGGTGCATGTGGAGATCACAATCAACGCCATATGCCATCCCAACTGCCAAGGCCTGTGCCTGAAATGCGGCACGAATCTAAATAAGAGGCGCTGCAGATGCGACCAAGGTGCCGCCGAATCTGGTTGTGGTCCTCTTAAAGACCTGAAAAAGAAAATGCAACAGACGTAGAAACAAATGTGCCTGGTTTCTTACCAACTTTACCATATGCTGACATGCAGATGGTGAACCATAAGGCTTCTTTTAAAATAAACGTATTGTTTCCAATTGCATCCATTACACTACCCACCCATGACCCTCGGGAATCCACTCCAAAATCAATAATGTTACACGCATTCGAGGCTCCAATTAACCTCTCGGGGGCATAAGCCAAACTACCCTTCATAATAATTTTCCAACTCTGCGTCTTCCAACTGCTCAACCACATCATCTTCCATCTCATGTGTTTCTTCTCTAGCTGAAGATGAACATGCCGCTGCTCCCTTACTGGGTCAGCTTGTATCTGACCTTTTTCTTCCATTTCCACCATTCTGTTCTCACTTTCCTTTGTGCTTTCGTAGTTGCCCCTGCCCTCTTGTTCAGAATCCAAAGATTGCACGAGATGTGCGTCCATGGCGAAGCTAGCAGCTGCGGCACTGTCTCTTGCTCCTTGACCAACTTCATGATTGTTTTCATTCCTAACTCAATGTTTCCATTCCTCCAAGGATAAGTCCTCGTGATGCTGTCTTGAGTGTATTTTGCTATTGAATTTATCATGACACTCAGACAATCTGCTACCCCTACTTCCCCTGTCAATCTCTTGGCCAGAATGAAAATTACCAAGCTTTTCTGTTGACCTCCTCGGAAGTTTAATCCTTCCTTGTAGACTTTTGCTTATCGTGCCCACCATAGGAAACAATCCTTCACAAGAATTATGACCATGATTTCTGTGTTCTTCTGCATATTGGTCGCAACTTGTACTGGGTTCACGTACATCAGGGCTGGTAGATGATCTTGAACCACTACGCATTCTCTTCTTCCGCAACTGATGGTGCAGATCTGAAGCATCGATCTCAGTGGGTGTTTCTTCTCTCTGGAACTTCCTCCTATTAGACATGGATGATCTACCAAGAAGTCTCTCAGGGGAAAAATCACAATGACCTCTTCCATAGCGATCGCAGACTCCCATGTACCGAACATATTCACCCATTTCATTGAGTCACCTCCTTCCATACCTGACTGATGTATCTTCATCAGAAGCACAGCCATTCCCAACATCTCTAGCAGGATTCAAAACCATTTCACGAACAGAAATGTCTCCCAAATCTTCTTCATTATGGAAGTGCATGGGTTCTTCGGTGTGTCCGTCTACAAGAACATCAAAACTAGGAGAAGATCATGTAATAACTCATCACCATCACCATCTTCCTCCAAGCCTTGATCTACTACCTCACACTGATGACTTAGAAGCCTACACTGGTCAATTCCACAGCTGATTGGGATACTGCCTGTTTGGGATTTACAGGAACATATAGTATCTGGCTGAATTGTGTCTTTCAGTGACAAATCATTTGCAGGTGATGTTTGTGCCTTTGAGGGAGGTTCTCCCCAGAAAGATGCCACATCAACTAAAGAATCACATTTCATTGCAGGAAATTTCTGCTGAGTGGATTTACCATGGTTTGGGGAAGCCTACTTCGTTGGTGGTGGAGCTACAGAATCATGAGTAGAAACCTTTGGCACTTGTGGTGTCACGGTAGTTGCCTTCTTTGGTTCTGGTCCATGCATGAAAGAACACAGATCCCCCTTCAAACAAGAACCCTTCTGGAAGTAGTGACAAGGGGTATTTTGTTTGTTTGGGTAACAAGCTGCAGGAAGATGAGAACCAAGAAATCTTGCTGACGTAGCTTGTGAATTAATCCCTTGAGCTGTAGAAGTCCCTATCAGGCCGTCCAGGGGCTGAAAAATGAGGAAAAGTATTAATGCAAGTCTTTTGATATCTATTATATCAAAGAAAGTCCCACCCCAATCAATCAGCATTTTTGAATTCCTAGATCTGCTACTTCATTGGACCTAGAAATCTTGTATTTATGCATGTAGTGTAAGAACATATAGACATATGATGGTATGATTAGATAAAGTTAAAAGAAAGAATATTGTGGCCTTTTTACCAATACAATCGTCACAGTCGCCTCATCAAATTCCATCCATTTTTTACTTTTGTCCACTTTCTACACTTCAATCGATCATTTCAAAACTTCGAATTTCATTTTGAATCTCGTGTTGCATTACTAATATTATTGTCAATCACATTTTACCGATCTATCTTCAAAATTCAAATGCATAGCTAGCTTTATCATACTAGAAAAAATGCATCAAAAAGCAGCTCATGTTCACAAAGAACATAAAAGATACAGATAAAATGGGAAGAACTTAAAATGGATGTATTAAAAGTAAGCCCAATGCCTTGTTCCTTACATTTGTATGAGCAGTAGTCATTAGCAGAATAAAACTCTTGAGAAATAGTATTAGCAAAATAGAAACTCACTGGGTGCCGGAACGAACACTTTGGATTCAAGCAGTCGCCATTCAACCAGTACCAGCAATCTCTGGGGTTAACCCTGGCCCCTTCATTGTGACGATACTCACATCCAGCACCCTATATTGTGAAGAAAAAAAGTGAGATATAATCTACATTCTCAAAAAATCTTAACTCAAATCCGTGTACCCCAAAATCATCGTTAGCGCACACAAAATTCCGAAAAGGAAGCGCCGTGCAGCGGAAAACAACGCCAGGGAAGAAGAAACAATGCGAAGGGAGCAGAATCCATATTGGGGATGGTAAAAAGGAAAGGGGGAACAGACGGAATTGAAGTCAATGACGAAACCTAGAAAGCACTCACTTTCCTGCATATGAGGGGGGAGGCGAGGAAGTAGACGCAGTCGGCGTTCCTCTTCAAGGCCTCCTCCTCCGCGGTGCCATCCTGAGCTCCAACTTCCATTGCCTCCGGATCCGACGCAGATGAGGAACGATCGAATTGGGGGAGAACACGGATGGATCGACTCGGACTCCGATCTCCGGATGGAAGGGAGAAGGTGGGGTTCATGTAAATTTATCTTCGATTGAACGGTATTTGCTGAAGTGGTAGAATTAAGTAAATTGTTATTTAATGATATAAATTTTTAATATAATTTTTTTGTATAATATTACTGTATATAATTAAGGTAATAATAAAAATTAAGATATATAATAAACATAATTTAAATAAACGGATACTGGGTTACTAATTTCTCTGTTTTCGAATAAGTTTAAAATTTAGGTTTTGAAAAAGATGAAAATAAATTATGTTCAATATGTCAAAGCCTTACGTGCATTTATTTAAGTGGTAAAAATATGTAGGATAGAGTTTATGTTGTTTTACAAAATATATAATTTACGATATAAATATTTTAATTTATTTTTTTAGTGTAAAATATTAAAATTTGTTGATAAATATTATTTAGAACGTGATAATATACAGTAAAAAAATATATATAATAATTAGCCTGCAAACAAACAAAATATCTGTAGTTTTTTATTTCTTAAAATATTTTTTTGATTAATTGGATCTCTGTTAACTTTAAATAATACTTGTTCTTCGGATTCATTAAGTTTTAATTATGAAATTTCTTATATATTTTCCAATCATATTTAAAAAAACATTTTTACTTTTATTCTATTTATCCTTTCCATTTTCCGCATTTCCGCCCCCCCGCTCGATTCCCGCCGCCCTTCTTCGACGAACCCACCGTCGGCTTCCCCTCTCGAAGAAGCCCCCTAGAAGAACGATCGAAGGAATCCGGAAGCTCTACCCTACTCCGGAACGATCGAAGATCTGGTGCTCTTCACCACGTCGATACTCTGACTCTGGTCGACCTAAGCAGTCAAACGCCGCCGCCCGTGTAGAGCTCGCTAGGTGGGTTCCGTCTTCGGGTCTATTCCCCCTTCTCCAGCTTGGCGGTTTCGAGTCCTCCAGATCGCTCCGTCCAATCGCGATTAAGCTCTTATTATATTTGGTGTTTCCCTTCGTCTCTTCTAGGGTTTTTGTTTTAGTGGTGCTGGTGGTGATGGCGCAAAATATCTTCGACGACTCCGACCTGGAGGAGGGCTTCCACGGAACGGCCGACTTACAGATCAACCAAAGTTACGCCAAGCGATTCGAGCACAACAAGAAGCGTGAGGCATTGCAGCGGTTGGAGGAGATGAAGAAGAATGGTCTTGTTTCGGATTCAGACGAGTCATCCGAACAAGAGCTGGAAGACGATCCTTGGTCCACCAAGATGGACGTCCAATTCTTCAACACACTCATCAAGGTTAAGAATAATGATCCAATCATCTATCAGAAGGATGCCAAGTTCTACTCGGAAGACGAAGAAGAAGATGAAGACAAGAAGGCCCATGACAAAAGGGAAGAGCGTGAAAAGCCTATGTACCTAAAGGATGTTGTTGCCAAGCAGTTGTTGGAAGATGGACCGGATTTTGGCGAGGAGCAGTCGAAACCAAGGGAATCACAATCCAAGGTTTATTCAAGAGAGCAGGAGGAAAATCTTAAGGCTTTTCGTGAGGCCGTGGATGATGCACTAGGAGACAATGATGATGATTTGTTTGAGATGGAGAAAAGCAAGGCTGTGGATGATGATGAAAATGAACTTAATCTGGAGCGTCAAAGGAAGATTGAGGAATTTTGGGGAGATGATGTTGAGTTGGATGAGAAGGAGTTGTTCATGAAGAGATTTTTTTTGAATAAGATGTGGGTGGATAAGGGTAAGCTGGGTGATCGGCTGGGCGATCTTCACCCGTTGTCCGAAGATGAGGAGGCATTGGAGGAGCAGGAAAAGTTTGAGAGGGAATACAACTTTCGGTACGAGGAAGGGGCTGGAGACCGAATTCTGGGCCATGCAAGGCACGTTGAGGGTTCAGTGAGGAAGAAGAAGAATTCCAGGAAGAGACAGAGGAAGAACAAGGAAGAGAGGATGTTGCAAGCACAACTTGAAAGGAAAGAAGAGTTGAAACATTTGAAGAATTTGAAGAGGAAGGAGATTGAGGAAAGGCTTGTGAAGGTACGTGCCATTGCTGGGATAGGAGATGAAAGTATTTGTAAACTAACTAAAGATGACTTGGAAGAGGAATTTGACCCCGAGGAGTATGATAGAAAGATGAAAGAGATGTTCAACATGGATTATTACAATGCCGATGATGCAGACCCAGAATTTGGCAGTGGTGCAGATTACAATCTTGTGCAACCTAATTTTAATGAGGAAGATGAATTTCTGGGCCTCCCCAAAGATTGGGATGTGATTGAAACTGGAGCAGGATTCAAGGCTGCTAGGGATAGGAGTCTGAAACAAAAAGCTGACGAAAAGGGAGCTGAAGATGTGGAAGAGGGAAAATTGGAAGATGATGCTGAAGAAGATCAACAGTATGAGAGAAAACGAAAGAGGAAGCACAAGATTTCTCTGCAGGAGAAGGTAGAGCTTCAGAAGGAGCTTGATGAATATTATAAATTAGATTATGAAGATACCATTGGAGATTTGAGAACCCGATTCAAGTACAAGTCTGTTCCATCAAACAATTATGGTTTGAATGTTGGCGAGATATTGATGACAGATGATAAGGAGCTGAATCAATATGTGTCTCTGAAGAAGCTTGCACCTTATGTGGAGAAGGAATGGAAGGTTCCCAAATCCAAGTTGTATCAAATGAAGAAAAAAATGTGTGGTGGAGAATGGACGAATAATGGTGGGAAGAATAAAAAACGCAATGCAAATCACTCTTCTCGTACTGAACAAATAGGCAAAACTCAGCAGGATGTGTCACCTTGCAAAACACTTGGTGAAAAACCTCCTTCAAAGAGGAGCAAGAAAAGACGCAGGCAGGCTCAAATTAAACTAACCCATTCAAGGCTTTTGGCTTATGGGAAAATGTCACCCAAACCTAAGAAACAAAAGAAGCAGAAGCATTGATTTAATTATTTGTAACCAGGTATTTCTCTGACCATCATTGGTTTATCTTTTGACAATTCAGCAAGACTAATGTAACCATATTCTTTGATTGTTTACTTAATCTGATTGTCTGTTTAGTTATACATTTGCAATAGAATTGCACTGAAGGAATGCTTTTATTTATTCTACTAGTACTTCTAATCGGATAAGGTGTTCTTGCCCCAAAATTGACTATATACAAATTTCCAAGGTTACCTTTACCTCTAGAGAAGAGTGCATGCTACTTGACAAGGTATCAGACCGGAATCGTGATGGTCACAAAAATGCACAAAAATACATCTCTAGAATGGTCGCCGTGATTTGCTGACGTGTTTCCCATTTTATCCTTTAATCCAAATATTTCTTTATTGTAGTTGAACTGAAAATGGTCTTGTATTAGTTATTGTAACATGTGAATTTTATTGTGAAAGGAAAATATGTGTAGGTTTATTTTTGGGTAAATTATTTTCTCTTTTGTTAAATTGCATTTGCAAATAGGTCTTATACTGCTACAGTTCTGAAAATGATCGCAGGTTTGAATAAAGACTATACTTGTGATCTTTTTTGAGCGTGGTAAATTAGAATTCAGAGTTCTGAAGGTCTGAAATGTTGACACCCAATGGCGATGGTATGTTGAATTTGATCGACACACCGATCGAGAGAGAGAAATCTCATGTTTGTATTTTATGAATTGGGTTGTAATGTTTTTGTAACTGCGTTCATGATTATATATTGTCTGAGTAGCACTGTCGTACTTGTTACTTCAAACTATTCAACTTATTTTTAGATTACCATCTCCTCTTGCATATTTATTTTTCGAGAGTTTTATATTTAATGTTTCACGAGTTATTTGATAAGAGTTGCTTCCTACAGGGAGGGCGCCTACGACTGCACCATCTCTACAAGTCGTAGTAAGCTCCAAATACATGGATTTCTTTAAACACTTCTAGGATCTACGCTGGTCTGTCATACGAGGCAAGTATGATGTGCCTATCGTCCATCCAAGACGAGCCATTCCTGGATGGACATGTTCTCTCGACTGTGAACTTATCGGTCATTCACTTCCCTTGAACGTAGGGTTCTCGTTGAGTCCTTAAAAGAGAGAGATAAAAAAGCTTATCACATGTATACGCATTATCTATTCATCTTCACTCATCACCATTTAATTGAAGTAAAATCCAGCGTTCTCTTTATATATATATTTATATATATAACAATGAGGCGTTATAATCACTTGCGGAACAACATGTGCAATAAAGTGCATCCTTTGTGCAAGCAAAATGTGGTACGCCAACAATGACCCAAAATACTTGCACATCCTTTGTGCAATAAAGTGCATTCTACATCTCTACTACCCCAAACTGTGGATGCCACTTGTTATTATCACACGTGTGTTTATAGGTTGACATCAAAATCTACAAATCTTGATTATTATTTATTAAGATTTCAAATAAGACTTGTTAATAACCCCACCCGCTTGTAGAAATTTCCATTTACGATGTTGAAAAGGCAAAAAGGTTATAATCCTAATGTGAATCACATTTTGGTGATAACGTCTGAGACGAGTAACGTAATTTTATTATAACCAAATTCCAAAGATTATAATCATAAGAACACAGATCCCCATTCGTAGTGGCGAGTTCGCTTAACCATTGAAGTCCCATGAATACAGGCTTTGAAAGTATGGACGGCGGAAAATACAGAATCAAGGCCTTGAACAAAGATTACAGGGTCTACATACAACAAAGGAGGTACGGTGCACAACCCCAAGTCAAAAAAGAATAGGAGGGAGGGAGGGGGGCGTTCCTTTACCTGTCACACAACAAAATGAGATGAGAGCCAAGGGCATAACCACGGTCTTAGTTCAAGAACAGCAGCACCAACACAAAAAGGATGACGGAACCTGTCCAGTTCTCCGAATGAAATCTGCTTGCTTTGCTGCTCTTGCGGCTTCCCTATTTCTTATGGCTTCTGCAACCGCCAGCTTCTCCTCTGCCCTTTGCCTCACGGCTGCAAGCTTGCTCATGAGCTTATCATGGGCGTTTGCTCTTGTTCTTTCCACTTCCACCTGAAACAGGATTTGGGTTCGTATAAGACGTGAATTTCCACAAAAAGCTCGTTTCTTCTCTAATATCATGTGGAAAAAGAGAAATGGTGAAAATAGATTGATTTTATATGATTGTGCTTTGATTTGCGCAGCTCGGTTTGTTGTTGCAGAATCTTTTACCATTTAGTGTGAGAGATCAAGGTGGGGAAGAGGGAAATTCTTCCCACTCAAAAAGCCTAGTCATCACCCCTCCCTCTCTTCCAATCTAGCCATACACAGAAAGGAATCCGGTCTCCCGGCCCCCCCCTCCCAATCTCTCCATTATCCACCTTGCCACCACTCCTTCTTCCTTGCCTGATTGCAACCACTACTTCTACATACATGTGGAGATTTCCTCTCTTGCTGATTGGTTGCTATCGATTCATCTCAGCTGGGTTGTGGGTCAGCTGAAAGTTGAGGAGATGAGACGCTGGATGATGGGGGAAAGAAGAAGCCTTTTCTGAAAAGGCAAGTTCAAGTTCCTTCCATCCAAAGACTACTCCAAACATGCAAGGTTGTCTTCAAGGGTCCTAGTGTGACTGAAGGCGAATTCTATGTTCACTACACCTTGCAACACTTCTGTCCTCCCACCCAAAGGCTAGCAACAACATCCACAAACCCATGATCATCACTCCTTGCACCGTTCTAGATGCTTTGAGGCCTCTGTACTCCACTGAAGATAGTTAAGACTGCCCGTATTACAAAGATCATCCTTGCTCCAACAATGACAACGTAGGCAAAGTAGGGGAGGAGTTCGCCAAAGGGAAGCATGTATATATATATATGGAATTGTTATAAAAAAAGGAGAAAAAGAGGTGAAAGAAAAAACAGAGAAATTCAAACAATGAGAAGCTGAACAAATGACCACATAAATGAGTGTCCAAATTTATTTAGTCAGGGACACCAAAAAATCGAATTAAATTAGGATTGGAAAGAAGTATCATCATTTGGAAGTTACCTCTATCTTCCTCATTTCAGCTTCTGCCTTTGCCTTTTGATGATTCTCCCATGCCTGGATCTTGATTTCTTCACGTTTGAACCTATAGAATCATCATATCATGAGTTTGAGAACACGTAAAATGAATGTGGAAACTGTTTCAGATAAATATGAATGCGGTCTTTTTGTATTTGGCCCTCACTGCTGGCAAGCATATTTAATTAGTTAGATAGGTGGCAGATAAAATAGATTGTATTGCAAACATGCTGACCTGGCCAAGTATTTTGCTTTCTCTGCCTCCTCCCAAGCTGCAGCACGGGTTTCAATGACTTCTTTCTCTGGGGGATCCATGGATATCGTCTTAAGTGTTGCAGAAGTATCCTTGTCCTCCTCTTCTTTGCTGGCCCATGCAGCGATATTTGTCTTGCCAAGCTTTGTTCCCAGTGCCACTATTTCTCTCCTGGTTTTCAATTTTAATTCTTTTTCTGTCAGCTCTCTCCTGTTGTCCTCACCCTGGCAGCCAGCTGATTCAACAGTTGCACTCTTTGCAGTCATTCCTGGTGATGAAGGCCTAGAGGAGGTAGGGCTCCTGATTGGTGTGTTAGCTCTCACAGGAGTTCCAGTTCGGGAAGGCTCTTGGCTAGCAATTGGTGTCATTTCTGTACCCATGTCTCTCATGGACACAGATCTTACTGTTGATGGAGGGGAAACAAATGCAGTGTCACTTTGAACAGTGGTTGATGCACCATGTTGACTCCGATTGACTGTAATACAATAATTTCTGCGAAGTTAAGTACATCATCTGAAGCTACAAAGTTAGGAGAAACCTCAGAAAATTATTTGTACTATCATCAAAACGAAATCGTAGAGAAATTTACAATCACCAAAGTTTAGAAATTGTAGGAATATAAGTAGATATCAGTCAAAAGTTTAGACATTCATGCGATAATATACAGCTTAGAAAGTATTTGGGAAGGCACTCTGCAGTCATTATCGATGGATGCTCTTGAGTTGGATCTGTAGCAGAATATACCATGTACGGGGCGAAATGTCCCCCTACTCTAAAAATCACATATCAAAATTTCATTAGAGATTGGAAGAAGGGGGGTCCAAAATGAAGTAGCAAATCGGAAAGTTGAAGGCTTCGGATGGGTATTAATGGTCACACAGGGGTTGATTTAGAGTTGTAGAAACAAGTCGACTCTGATGCCAGCCGAAGACGGAGTATCGGAAAGAGAGATTGGAGCTCATCGGTCAGGGCGAAGACGAGGGGAATAGACAGAAAAAAGGTGTGGGTACTTACCGGCGGAATCAACAGCCAAGCAATCGACGAAAATCGCAGGCTTGGAATAGGAATCCCAGCTCACACCCTTATGCTCACCAGCCTCCTTCTTCACCACTTGGCTCTGATCGATCCTCTTGGTATCCGGCTCCTCGGGGAGCTCCACCATCACCTTCTGCGCCGGGTGCCGGCCGCCGCATCTCGCCGTCCTCCGGGCCTCCACCCCTCCTTTCCCATGCCTACTCGAGGTGGGGCTGGCGATCCACTTCTGGGCGTCGTCCCACTTGGAGGGCGCGGGTTTGGAGAAAGGCGGCAGGACCCCCGAGGGACGATGCGTCGCGGGGGCGCGGTCCGCTCGCTGAAACTCGAATGCAGCACCCGAAGCCGCCGCATCGAGACAAGCAGCATCTTTGAAAGCGAGACGTTCTGCTGCGGCTTCGATCTCCGCAGTGCAGCATTCGGGGGGGAGTGTGGTCACAATGTCGACATCCTTGCAGCAGGAATCGGGAAGGGCGTCACCTGAAGTAACGACAACAAAGCACGCATCAACAATGCAGGGAAGGGGGGGGGGGATTGGACAGAAAACAGGAGGACAAGGGCAGATCCAAGTTACGGCCGTGGTGATGGGGGGAGTTGGAGTGGAGGCGGAGCTCCTCGTCTTCGTCTCCGTCTCCGTCTTGGTACTCTTGCTTCCGCTTCTTCTCGACGCCGAGTAGCATGAAGCGAAGCTTTGAGGGAGAGATTCCGCCTCCCTGGAGGGTGAGCAGGGACGGACGCTGGTGGTAGTGTGGTACCTGGTACGAGGAGGAGGGGGGTTTGGAATGGATCCTCTCGTACTCCATTTGCACCTGACCCCGCAGCTACACGACGGCGACGTGGTTCCCCACCCCACCCCACCCCAGTCCTTCCATCTTTTCTCACTTTTGCCTCGCCCACAATCACACTCCTACCCCATTTCCCACCTTTCCAATCCCGTCACCCTCGCCCACGCCCACGCCCACGACCACATGCGTGTGCATTTTACTCATTTATTTATTTAACGACCGGAGGTAACGCCTCCTATTGTCTTAATCCATCCAAACACACACACACCGCATTTGATCTCATTCTTAAATTTAACCAGAGAGGAGAGGTATCGTCGTATCATACCACCTTTCTTTAATATATATTTAGTAATTATAACGTTGCTTTCTAAATCGAAATTCAGGAGAATTCTTGCAAGCTACACATACAACTACACTCCCCAATACCCAGCCAAAAATTACTCGGGACAGTGAGCGAACAGGGAAAGGAAGCATCTTCTCTATCATCATCTCATTCGCTGTATCATCTTTGAACCATCCAAATCTGTGCTCCATGCATATACAGTAAGCATTTTATGCTAATAATTGCCCTTAAAAAACCGAAGGAACCATTACAACCCAACTTGCATACGTATGTGGAATGAATGCATCCCTTCAATATTTATTCTCCACGCTTGCTGCTACTTCTTTGCTTCTCCTTTCCTCCCGCCCATGATGGATTCATTATAGATGAAATACGGGCAATGTACGGAGACCACGCACCAATCTCTGGACTACAAAGCATTTACTAGCTGTATGTATCTCTTTTTTGCCTCTATTCATAATATCCGGTAACTATGCACCACTTTGGGTTGTGGTGAGTGTGAAATATATGAGCAGCATTGTTCCCATACTGGACCTGGAAAGCATTTAATGTCGTCAATAAATTAGAGAATGTTGACTGCTGCATCGGATTAAATCATTTACAACATATTCTACCGAACCACTTCGCTTGCATCCTGTTCTACAAGGTAATCGGATGTCTGTAAAGCTTAAAAAATCTTCATATGTCTTCAGCCAAATTATCTCACATGGTAGCGAACAACAAGAAGATATTCCTCGGGTGGATTATTCTTAGACGATTGTATCTCCTGCTTCTTCCGTCTTCAGAATCCATAAGACTAGCCACATTAGTTGATCCTGCAACAAGAGCTTTTCTAGATGTTGGGACCTGCTTTAAGTGGTCAATCTGTGAACACGCAACTGTTGATGGGATACAATTAATGAGGTCAAAAGGAGATTTGGTGGCATTAAACCAAGTAAAGGCTACAAAGCAACACAATAATTTTCAACCTTTCACAGATAAAGATAAAATCATGAAAGTAGTTGCAATTACAACTAGAACAGGGAAGGCCCACCAACATTACCATATATCTCACATGTTGAGTACATTCACAACCGTGTAGATCACATAAGTGTCATTTTTGGAGGTTTGGAAGTGTTAGAAAGGAAATAAAAGGAATAATATTGTTGTTGTATTATGAAGAAGAGCACAATCTTCTATTTTCAATATGAAATTATTCCAACATTCTTCTTCAATTACGGCCCATTTTAGGTTCTGCAAGTATCCTTATTTTTGAATTAAGTAGATGTATGTAAACTAAGCTTGCAATACTGTAATAGGCTCTAATATTATTAAAATGTGAACATCCAACTCAAAATTAATTGACTACAAGTGAAGAAGTCTATTGTTATATTAATTATACAAGTCTCATCTCCATTTTCAATATAGATTATTATAAAAATCACATTGACTTTTCAATATAGTTAAGCAGGAATGGCAACCAATCTTGTTTGATGAGAGAAAAGGGTTAAGAGCAAACACAAGTGCATTCCTTTCTGCATCATCAGACATGCAATTGGACACATACACACAGACAGGTCTACCTAGTAGACCAACATTTTCTTTAGCTTCCTGCTCTGCAAATTGGACTCGTGTTGTAGAGACAAACGATAAAAACAATTGTTGAAGGTGCTCAAGAGGTTTCGAGGAGAGAGGTGCTCAGTGGAGAAGTAGCACGATGATGACAGTTAGGCTTTTTCTTCGATCCACCAAAACTAAGGCTTGATACCATATTAACGGGAAAAAATGAATGATGTCATAGTTGTATTATGATACAGTACAACGTCCTTTGTATAGAACTATTACTTGAGATTAAAAAAACAATTTATTTAACCTAAAAGTAATCTATTAAGGATTCACTTATTCTAACAAGAAGGATATGCTAAAGATTGTGTCCTGTATGGCAAAGCAATGGGAATTTGACCTTTCCAAAAACAATCTGATCACCAACATTTTAGAAAACAGATCACATAATACTAACCTTTGATGACAACCTTTTTTGAAGTATCATCAGATTCTAGGTCCTCACCATTTTGTTTTTCCATTTGGTTTGAGCCTTTTCGAGAGAAAATTTTCTGTAGAGTGAAAAGGAGTTGATATCTCTGCCAAATTGAGAGCTAAGCTGAAACATGTAAAAAAGCTTACTGATATACAGAAAGCTAGAAGTTATATACTAATGGGACTACATACAACCATTTTCGGGCTCCCTGAGCATTTCTCAGGATACTGTGCAAGGCTTTTCATATCCAGGACCACACAGGAACCTTTGACCAGCGCATTACTTTGAGTCTGTCAAAGATAGATCACAGAAAAAGAAATCATCGATTGGAGAAGTACCACACATGAATTAGTACACGAAGATCAAACTGTTAAAACGAATGTGTTACCGGCCACTATGTTCACCAATAAAAGCATTTATTTATTACAAGAGAAGTGGATTGAATATATTAGTTCATAAGAAACTCTAAGAGAACAGAAGGAATACACACTTTTAGAACTTCCTATCAGAACCATAAATTTCGATTTCAGGACCAGAAAAAATCAGAACTAGCATATGCACAAGACGCCGGCTGTGCAAATCAACTAAAATTCTTACAAGAGGAAAGGCCATCGAAGAAAGAAAGAAAAGGTTTGCATGTACAGCTTGCATGAAGAAATAAATAAAATAAAAATTTTATGGCTTATTGTTTCGAATTTACCTGAGTTGAGATTTGCTCCATAGTAGAAGACAAACTTTGAAAGCTTCCAAGGTGGAATAGGTATATCAACTGTAACAAAAAGAAAACAGCTTATCCGTAACATCAAAGTAGCCTGTCTATGAAAAGTAAAAGAGCATAAAATATTCTCTTTTATTTAAATATGATAGAATGCAAAAATACTTGCTAATCGAAATCCATCCAGCGAACATCAACCATTCGGAGGACGAATGGCCTTCACAAAGACCATTCTGAACTCGATGAACGCGCCGTCGTACAGAATTTCCCATATCCCACACATCTAACACCATAACTCCACAGTTTTTCTTCGCAAAATGCACAAGGACGAAAAAGCCGAACAGAGAAAGTAGGAATGAAGAGAGGGGGAAAGGGGAGCAGGAACAAAAAGGAAGCGCAGCAGAATTCACAAAACCAAAAGAACCGAGAGAATAATGTAAGGGACGATCGATTGATCGAAGTCGAAAAGGGAAGGCGTAACAGCGACGGAGAGGGTGCCACGCCGCCTCAACAACCAAGCCAAAAGGGAGAGGAGGGCGATGGCATTACCTGGTGGATGCGGAGGTGCGAAAGGCAACGGCGACGGTGGGAAGGCAACCCTGGGATCAGCGGAAGACGCAAGGAAGAGCGAGGGAGCGAGAGAGTCGGGAGCTTCGGTGTACGTGTGAGAGAGTGGGGCGCTTCGTCGTTTTATAAACTACTGATCTCGCATGGGCAGGGAAGGGACATCTGGAATAAGCAGCGGGTAGTTAGGAATGAAGATCCGCACAAAACGAAATATTATAATACTATTGCATTACCGAAAATTTTTAAATAAATATTATCGCCATTAAAAAATTTTATTTTTTCCAACGATCACATGCAACTTTATTGGTGTGACTTTAATTTGTTCTAGGAATTTTCGTGTAAAATTTATTACTATACGCTCATAAACACGCATGACGGAAGTCGTACTTGAATTATCAAATTAAAAAGGTTGATGATTCATAAATCTGGTTACTTGAATTATCAAAACGATCGTGCGAAACCATTGTCAACATAAAAAAGACCGAATCGAAAGATTTACGTCAAACATCAGGATCAGAGAATAACATTTTAGTGTCCGGTTCATGTACGTCGTAAATTTAAAAAATAAAAAGAAAAATTAGAAAAAAAATTAAAATTAAAATTATTTATGTATTGTGTACGTTATAAACATTTTAAAAAATTAATTTAAAAAAATTATAAATATTTTATATTTAAATATTTCAAATATAATTTTATATTTTTTTTATAACCATAAATTTAACACGAAAGAGATGAAAAAAATACATTGTAACAAAATTTCCATTGTAAGAATTTTCTTGACCTAATAGTTACAAAATTACAAAAAAAAATTATACATTAAAATTTAAATTTTTCTAAATTTTCTAATATACATAAATACTAAAAATTCAAAATTTTTCCTTTTCCAAGATTTTCAATGTATACAAACCTCTTTTATTATTAAAATTTTATTTTAACGAATCTCTTTTCAAATTTTTTAAAAAATTTTCCTTTTCCAAAATTTAGAAAAGGTTTATATCTCCTAAAAATCAATAAAAAGAAAATTTTAAATTTTGTATTATTAAAATATTAAATATCTAGAAATAAAAAAATTTATAAGATCATTTGTATATTTTATGAAAATTTAAGAAAATTTATATTTAATTTTAAAAAAATTAAAAATATTTTAGATTTTTAATATTTTAACAGAAAAAAAATTAAATTAAATTGTTATTTTCATCAAACACCCTAAATATCAAAAATTCGTTACGGAAGGAAAATTTCAAGATTGCAAGATTAGATGCAGAAGCCACTTGCATGGGGCCAATAAAGAAGGAAGGAAAAAAGTCAAGCCATCCTCGGATGCTGGTAAATAGGCCGAGCACAAGTTTGATTTGTGTTCCAATAAAACTTGTAATCGATCCAAAGGTCAGGTCAGTCGAGAAACATGGCTACCTTGTCCTTGAGACTGCTCTTTTTCTTCTCCAAATGTACCTCTACCTTCTTCTCACCAGCTTCATTTGTCGCTGGTTTGTTCGACTCAGAGCCAAAGATCAAATCGTCCGTGATTGGCGTATCATCGCCCACGTCGACCTTTTGCAGCAAAGCACCTAAAAACACGTCCAACATATCTTGAGCGGCATCGCCCGTCCTAGGGATGTCAGTGGAAGCCATCAATTCAGGTCCAGCATTGACACATCTGTCGGCTTCAGCTCGATCGCTCAAGGATGTAACTCTGGTGCTTTTTGATGATACGTTCCTTCTGGTTCCAGCTTCACCATACGATTCCTTCGAATTGCTTTTGGCCAGAAAAGATGAAGTGGATGGCATGCCTTTACATTTTGACTCTCTTGTCGATCCATCCAATGTAGATACGTACTGCAGAGAAAAGATCAAGCATTATATCCAGTGAAAACAGAATTGTTGATGTAGTTTCAAAGACAAAAATTGTCAAAATGTAAGTCAGCAAAAGATTAGTTGATTTCGGGTAACTTCATGTGGTCATCCTTCTTAATCATGATGGAAAGTGATGAATACTACTGTATGCAGCCAACTCATCGGATAATGACCAAATTATACAAGTGCTAGTTAAAAAAAAGCATTCGTGGTGTGCAGACTGGCACTAAACGGTAAAGCCATGAATAACTTATATTGCATAAGCAAGGTAATTCACAAAACAATAAGGTGCGTGCATCAATACAAGTGACATTGACTAGTTAACTGACATATGCTACTGTTTTCCATAGAAGTATAATATATATGGTGCTGTTTTTGCAAACCCAAAAGCATAGGCCACCGTCCACTGTAAAGATTCTCCTGATGTTTAGAGCATCAAATAATTTCTTCGAATGGCTGTGTCATGGCAGCCAAGCTAAGTAAGAATGTATCGCACAGCTGCAACAATATTTGGGGGATTAATGCATTGGTTGTTGTTGTTGCCGCTGTTGTCTCCACATCAGTACATGTATCAAGTTAAAGACCTAGATAAATTACCTCTTGGGCAATGCTTATCAAATCTTCCACGGTCAGCTCTACTTGGTTGTGGTTTGCATCTTCCGACTTTGAAGGAGTGAGTTTTTCTTTGGCCTCACCCAATTCGAGCTTCAGATTCTTTGACCTGAGAGTACCATCCTTCGTTTTCGATTTCACCTCATCCATGCCATTATTCTTGGAGCCTCTCTTCTTCGAATCGACTAAGCTGGGAAGGTCGGTTGTGTGATTCTTGTATGATCTCTTGGGTCTTCTCCGTTTGCCATTTTCAACAACCACCTTCTCCGACACGGTCGTGTCTTCTGTAGATTTCGTTGCCTCAAATGTGGGCGCGTGGGATGATCGTCCATTTGGATCCTCACCTTCACTAATTACTCTCGATTTAACGGGAGAAGAACCCACTCCTGACATCCACGCCGGCAGACGCCTTTTCCTGCCAAAAACAACATCACCACCCACATCTGGGACGCTCATGACTCCACTTGATCAAAC
Source organism: Amphibolis antarctica (assembly GCA_024699675.1). Taxonomy (NCBI): domain Eukaryota; kingdom Viridiplantae; phylum Streptophyta; class Magnoliopsida; order Alismatales; family Cymodoceaceae; genus Amphibolis; species Amphibolis antarctica. Next base: position 59,246 of record JAMKPZ010001135.1, read on the forward strand.
AGGTAGATCCTCGTTAATCATCTGCGAACAGATCAACAAGGTCGATACTCTTTAACCCCCAACAGGTAGATCATAACATAGGTTAGAAAAAAAAAAGGCGATTGCAAGTAAAAAGCCGAGCACGCCTCGCGCAACAACTCGAGTATCATCAGCAAATGGAGCTTTAAACCGTGAAGAACAATTTCGAACGGCAAAGCCGAATACAAACTAAACCCTAATTCAGACAAAAGAACAAGTAAGCTTGATGATTCGAAAGGACCGGAAAAGGAGGAATGTGGAAGTCGACTACTCCCGTACTCCGAATTGATCTTCGTCGTCGCATACTCGAAACCGGAAACCGATTCACACGCACTGGAAAAGATCCGAACCCCCGAAACACATTAGAACCGAATAGTGGTATCCGAATTGTCCACAGGCTGGGGGTGGTCAACTTTTGGTGTTGTAGATACAACACTAATTTACGTTGCTACTTTATAAGGTAATTCTTGTAGAAGCAATTATGAAAATAAACTCTTGAACACAAATAAGAATTGTATACGTTCATTGCTTAGTGTGAATTTTGCGCACCGACAGGAGAAAGATGATGGGCATGAGTTCGTCTCCATTTGCCGCCGAAACATCCACTTTGCATTTCCAAAAGATTATCAAAATGCTTAACAAAAACATATACCATAAACATATAGAAGAGGGAGTTTTTTTTTCTCTTCTCAAATCATGACATTGAAGATAAAGAACACTTCAAATAACAGTAACTTAACAAAGTAGGTCATTACGTAAATACGAGTCTCAAGTGGAGCCTATAAAAACCTGCGAGGCATGAAAGTTCAGGCAAGACGAAAAATTATGGGATCAAGCGCACACTGCAAGCAGTTCGGGCAAGCACTTCACGGGCAGTTCATTAACGAACTGCTCGAGTTATTCATTCCTTTCTCGCAACAAAAAGCATTTTCCATCTGTTCACAAACACAACATCGCTACAGACGACGTAAATAAAACATGCAATATTAATATGTGAAAATGACAACAATAAAACAAAACTGATCCATCCATAGTCAATACAGAAGCCTGTTTCAAGTTTCAAAGACTACGAAAATCAAAAGAAACACACGGATGTGTACGGCAAACCATTTAGAACCGAGTCCGTCCAAAAAATTACATAAGAAACTTGCACGGCTTAGGCAACAGGTGCAGCAATCCTTCCAGCCACTTGATCAAGATCGCGTTGTCCCTGAGAAGTGATCCTCCTCCCTCTGCCACAAATATAACAGTGATATGGGGAAGATTTTCAACACCAAAATGGCACCATTATTTTTATACATAAATACATGAGTTGAAAGTAACTGTATTGATTCCATTACAAGATGACTATAAATTCATATTAAACTTTTTACTCACCAATTTTCATTAAATCTCAGCATTCGATTTTTAAATAAAAAATAAAGAATATAATTTAGATTATGTTCAAATTTAAAGATACAGCAGTTTATACCAATCAAATTCTATTTTTAGAAATAAAATAATCATAGCATGTGATATAATAGACACTTGCAACAATCAAAATATCCATTACCCTTCACCTCCACCACACATTTTATACCATTAATCTTCCAACTCCTAAAACAATAACACAAAAAACAGCTTTTAAATTTGTGTATTTACCATTTCTAAATATAGTATTTAATTATTAAATATAGTATTTATGGGAGGCATCACCTTAAATTTCCCTTTCCCTCTGTTAATTATGATTTTAACACATGTACCAATCCAATAAAAACAAGAAGGCAATGTCCACAAATATGATGTCTACGACTTGCAAGCAAGGACCAACCAACAGACATCATGAAGAACTGGATATGACCAGGCCTATGAATCATTTTAGAACTAACGCATGTTTGTAACTTAACCATGCAAAGGAGAAAGAAAGTACAAATTGAATCAAAAGGTCTCAAAGAATAAAATTATGTGATCAGGGTGTCAAACTTGCCCTATGGAATCATACTCAACAATGCTCATCTCATGCAACTTCTGTAATAAATGTGCCTCTCTCTTCCAGGTAAAATTTACTAAGTTATTGTTACCAATGAAGTTTTGCATGCCTGATTATTCAACAACTAATATATACTTCGCTCAACCTTGATTATTTCCTTTTAACATAACCATTCCCGTTAACTCAATTCCAGAACATTCACATATCAAACTTCTTAATTTGGCATTCACAACAATGTAAACAGCATCTGTGGGGTGCCCTTGTGTTTGCTGCTGTTGAAAGGTAACAGGTTAATTGTCTTGTGATACTATGCATCATGTACCACATAAAATGTCTAACTAGAAGAATGTGGAAGATAGATCTCATGGAAGGTTTAGGAAGCAAGGTATTAACAGGTTTCACACTTTAACTTAGCACTGAAAACGATTTCTGCATGACCTTCACATTTCTGTCTCCTCAAATTCAAGTAAAAATACAAATCTGAAATGGAACTGGCACTGGAGATCAATCAGGCGGGGAAGAAAAATACTCCAAATCTTCCTCCATTCTTCAAATCCCCTCCATCCATATTCTTCATCCTTTGCTGTTGTGCACTCCAATAATAATTCTTTCTCTAGTGTCTTCTTGTAGCTTCTCATCATTCTACTTCTTTTCTAAAAATCTACTACGCTTCTCCTTTCAACTTCCAATGATCAAGAGATCTCTCTTTTTTTCATCTGCCCCTAACATCTCTTGTTTACCATCTTCCAACTAAAGCAATGGTGACACATGAATATTTCTATTTTTCAAACTTGTCAATTACTTCTTCAATGGAAACTGAACTCAAAGAATAATGTATTTCAATTAGGGGCCGACTCACCCTCTAGGATCGAACTCGACGATGTTCATCTCGTGCAACTGCTGCAGGATGTGACGGGCAATGGATCCACTGCTCTTGCAGAAATGGGGAGGGCGACTTCCGTTCCTCTTACGTCCACCATAGATCTTCCGGAACTTGCCCACTCCAATCCCTTGCCTGAGGTAGAGCTTCCTTGCCATAGAAGCTAGCAAAAGCGCATCAAGCATCATATCAAATAATGGTCTTTCCCAAGCAAACCAAGGAAAATAATGAGATGAAGGATAGATGGTTCCCACAAAAGGAAATCACGTGGAAAGGAAGAACAAGTTACCGGCCCTGATGTAGTACCAGTCCGGATCGTACGGAGCCAGCTCCTTGAATGTCCCCGTCTTCACGATGTCATTCCAGTGAGGAAGGTCCATCTTTCCTCGGGAAAAAGAAAAAGAAATTATCAGACGACGGACAAAGGATTCATACCAGGGTTTATTGTGGGTGTGGGGACGGTGAGACGACGATCCCACCTTTCCGGAGCGCTTCAGGTGGGAGGCGTAAGCCTTCACGAACTCGTGCGGACAAACATCCTTCACCGCTCTAGCCGCCGCCATCGTGGAGAGGAGCAAGAAAACCCTAGCACTGAAAGTGGGGTGGAAGGGTGGAACTTTTCCCAAATATATATACACACCACGGCACATGTACGAAATTACCACATCACCCTTGTCTTAATAAGCGCTTAGATTAAAAATGATAAAACTCGTAAACAATCAAGTATTTTATGTTAAAATCCATCAACATGCTTGAAAATTCAAATCCACTCAGCGTGTCGAAGTCTATGATATTTTGGTTATTTTTTAGTTCAAGATTTAATAAATTAAATTACATTCTGAAATTTATATTTACGTTAGATCGGTAAACGCTTAGCCCTTTCGGCTATTTATATTTTCATCAATTTCGCATAATTGAGCCCTTTTGATCATTAGCCCCGGCCTCCTCCTCTCAAAGTTCCATAGGTCAGATGGTAGCAATAATCCGCATAGATTGAAATGTTGAATAAAAATTAAAGCTTCTTAATTCATTTAGGAAGTGAAATCAAAGTCACAGGTTTTTTTTTTTTTTTACTCTCGAAGTAAATAATAATAATTTTTAGAAAAATAATTTTAATAATAATAATAATAATTTTAATAATATAAATGTCATAATAAAATTGAAAGTAAATGCACAAGGTGATCATTATTTGAAGACTTATTGGACTAAATTAATCTATACAACTTTTAACTCTGATTACTGCCAAAACTAGAACTGATATAAATAAAATTGCACTGTAGCTAGAGCTATGATCAACGTTAAACACTATTTCAAACAGACAGTTCATTTTAAAAACTCACAAAGAACCATTCTTCAACAACTCTCGCAGAGAATTATTACAAGAAAGAACTGAAACTAATAGTTATGCAATCAAACCTCCACCACAGAAAACATAATAGGTTTGTTGTTGTATCATACAAATGATAAAAAAAGTCAGAAGTAATAATTGAGTAAAATTAAAAATATCGTCGTATAAATAAGTTGTTATTGTAACCATACAAAGAAAAACCTAACACCGTAACAAATCCTTCGATACATTATTATATGCATGCAGACGTCCTGAAGTGGTCTTCAGATGAGTACATTTTCGGCTGTTAATGAATGTGTCACACGTTCCCGTTTTTGCTGGCCAGCACTGTCTGGAGCATAGTGTTCTTCTCCTGAGTATCCTTGAAATGAACCCTGCGGCCATGACCTGCAAGAGAGGAGCATTGCAAACCGATGGGTACCAGAATTTTGTTTGATATTAAAAACAATAAAACCAAAACTAAGAACGCGGGGAACAAGTGCAAATTAGCGTTTGACTTCGTTTTACTTCCAAAAATTTTATTGAAAAAGCGTCATGCCACAATCATGTTTGCACGGTAGAAAAGAAGAAATTGGGCAAACCGGGAAGAAACCATGAAATATCCATGTCCAAGAACATCCGAACACTGTTCAGTTGCATTTCAACTGCCAAAGCATAAAACCAAGTGGCCAAATAAGAACATTTTATTAATTATTACGATACCCATAAAAATTGCATGGAATGTGTGCACGAGAGGGACCTGAAAGCTGGTTAAATTGTTTGAAAATGGATAGTTCGGACTCCCCCGTCATGGCAATATGGTCTCCAGTGAATAATATCTTCAGTGGCTTGTAGTACAGACAAACCGATCCCTGCCAACAATTTCAGATTTGAACATGTAGATGAGAATACCTCGAATTTTCAGAATAATTCAAAGAAATTGAAAAAATATTTGCAGGCGATGGAGTTGTCGAGATGGAAAAATACGAGAATCCAGTTTTTAGAGCTCACCGCTGTGTGGCCTGGTGTGTGAATAAGTTCGAAGTCTTTGCCAATGCCCCACGGGCCATTTCCAAATAGCTGCATCTCTATACCTGCAGTGGACGCTTCCACCTAATGTCACGAGGGAGAATAAAGGGAATAAGCTCAACGAGAAAGTGATCAACTTGCTGAACTTGCACGCAAGCATGATGGCTGCCAAACTAAAAGCCATTTTACAACATTGAGCGTGATGACATCTTGAGAATAAGTATATTCCAGTACACTCACAAGCAGCTCGATCAATAGCTAAAAGATTGTTGATGGTTGACTTACAGATTATGAAGTACTGAAACCAAATTGCTACTCATCACTGACAACTATGTAATTTTATTTTCTTAAGAGCAATGATCTTCTGTAAATTGAGAATTACCAAACTTGAAGATAAATGTTCTTACATCTTCTGAATGCAGAATTCTCTTACATCCTAACCGTCTGGACCACCGTTCATGATCTCCAACGTCGTCCCTGGTTATTTTAAGTTTTATTTAAAAAAGGATGAACGACAGCAGCGGCTACTTTGCAAAAAATCACAAAAATTCATAAGGTTCAAATTGAATACTTGTGAGTAAGAAACATGTAGCGTGCACCTCCTAGGTCCTCAACATCTCGTGCAAGTTGAACCACATACCTAGGACTGCAAATACAGGATTCCAGGAGTTTCATATAAGAACGATAACACAAATAAAAATAGAATAGTGTACCAAATTAAAAGCAATTTTCATATTAAATTATTATATTTTAAAAGTTTTAAACACTCTTTATATTTTATACAGTGAATATAAATACTAAATATACATAGATATTAATTATTTGAATTAACAAATATCTGAATGATAGTTAAATGGAATTGATAATATCTAGATGTATTCAAATTAGTAAACATCCAAATAGTATCTAAACATATTCAGAATAGTGAATATCCAAGTAATAGCTAAATGGATTCCTATCGGATTTTAATCAATGGATGACATACGTGCTTTAATTCAATTGGGATATTTATGAAATATGAATTCATCATGACGGATATCAATCTCTTTTTGCTAAAATAATTCAGATTTGAATCTCATTGTAGATTTTGAATTTTAATTTACAAGCCAAACAACAATAACAATAATCCCAACCATAATCCTACTACATGAGGTCAGTCACCCTGATTTACAGGCCTACATTTAACAAAAATGGTAGAATTTAAGGTAAGTTGAAATAATTAAAGAAATTTAAGGAGAAAACCTAGGGTATGTTATTTTCTGATGGAAAAGATTTAGTTGATAAAAGTAACGCAAGATTTAGTTTTAAATTAGAATTATATAGAGATATTTTGAAGTCCAAAAGATTTAGATCAAAAATTGAATATGTGGAGTGTAATGTTCAACAAAAATAGGAATAATGATAAATGTATACGATCAGACGGTCATAAGATATATAAAAATAAATAGTTTAAATACTAAAAATCTATAATATGTAGCAATGGAGAATTAATAAAGAATGTTATTCATAAGCATAGATGAAATGAAAAAATGCTTCTAGAGTATCAGGTAACAAGTGGATACCATTAAAATTAAAAGGAAAATTTTGTAAAATTGTTATTTGCTTGGCTATATTTTATAGTTCAAACTATTGAGTTGTAAAGCATAATTATATATAAAAAGTTAGTATTGTAGAGATGCAGATACTTAGATGGATGACTGATAATATTATAGGGGATAAGTCAAAAAATAATTTTATTAAAAATAGAATAGGAGTTATACCAATTAAAGATAAGATGAGAGCAAAACAAAGAAGAAAAAAGTTCAATACACCAAAGGATACACCAATTAGAAGAGAACAATTAATTAATATAGAAGAAACTGAAAGAAGTAGAAAATAGTTTAAAATTACTTGGTTAAGAATTGTGATAACAAATTTAAATTTATGTAATTTAACTGAAGATTTAACCATGGATGATACATATGGAAGAAAAAAAATTCATGTGACCAACACATATTAGGATTACGGCACAGACTATTGTTGTTGTTGTTGGTAGAATTTAAAGTAAGTTTGTTCTACAACCAACTTATAGAACCTTCTTCTATAGGTTATGCACTATATCCAATTACCACAACCTTCCTTTATAGGCTGTAGTACAAGGAAATCATAACAAACATTTATTCTTGTCGAAAATGATAAGGTTGAAGTGTTACTACCAGTCAATGAGTACATTTCCTTCCGGGTGTGTAATGAGATAGGAAGTTGCTCCGTATGAATTTTCAGAATGGTAACCACAGTGATAGACACCCTAACAACATGTAGCATATCTTCCATTAGACTTTGCAAGTATAGTCATACAAAAAAGTGGTCAACTATGACTTTTATTTTTAAATAAGAAAAATCTCAGAGTTCCATTCCTGAAATGACTATATTAGTAAAGTTGATTATGCTAAAAACATTTTAATTATTAGAATGTAGTGGAACATTTACCTATCATGAATTGTATAACTTCCATTAGGCAATTGCTTTGTTTCTTACAACAATAGAACAATTGCATTTAATTATGGATATCTTTTACCTTCCAGTCCAAAGATTGTACTCAAATGAGAATTATGATTTAAATCTCTTTCTGCAGAAGAAAAAGAATGCTATGCAGGAGATTCAATACTAACTTAGTATTGGTAAAAAATGATTGCATTACTAGAAAAGGAGAAACTCATGATTCGAAGGCATTGCTACCTTTCTTTTCTCAATTTTTTATGTCCTTCGTTGGTAGAAACAGGGATATTGGGGATCAGCAAATTTCAACACAGTTTCTCTTTGGTAAGAAGAGACGGAACATTTGAAATGGTACAATAGTAAATACAATGCAATTACCCACTCAGCATGTTTGAGAACATTTTTTGTCAGATATGGATGTTTCAAGTCTGTGTTTACAAGGGACTAATGGTTCACTAAATGTAAGATCCATTCATGCAAAAAAAGCCTCACCCAACTGCACATGATTAATGGTATATGTAATACTACTGAATGGTGCATTTAGGGATTCATTCTATAGCAAAACTGTTACAGGATCAATTGGGAATGACTTTTGTTTGTATAGAATATGCAGTTTGAGGGGCAATCTGACATAAATTGATATCTTTTAGGCCAACAATCATCAATAAAATTCAGTTACAAGTTTTCCCACACCATTACAACACAAATACTGTTTGATTAACAGATAACACCATAAAAGGTAAAAAATTTCACAAGCAGAATAATAGCACACAAGATAGTGGCTTGAGTAGCTTAAGAAGACTACCGGGAGGGTTTGCTCATCAATGGGCAAAGGAAAAGATTTCTTTGCATATTTAACCTCAGGTCTTGGCTCCATGGTGTGAATTGAGTTTGTTGGACAGCAAATTAGGGCCTGAAATGAAGTTATGGTTGATGGAAAAATCACGATAAGACTTCACTGCTATGCAATTTACTCAGTCAAGCATTTTCCAGCTTCTAACTGTATAAGGCAATAAAAGAAGCTCGTAAAATCTCTGACTTTTGATACAAAGCCAACTAACTTGCAACGGCTACTTGAGAGGGAGAGGTGAATCAAGTTGTTTGTTTTAAAAAAATGCAGAATTAAAAACTAAATAGCACAAAAAATACATTCTTCCAAAAGATCAAGTATTAAGTTAGTTTTTACAGATAAATATAAAATAATACAATATACAACATGTGGGAAGAATAAGAAAATAATTCGATAGAACTGCATAAGATTTGGTACACAACGAACTTATTCTATTATGACAATGCTACGTTCAATGCAACTTTGTTGTCACATTTGGTTCGACAACGGACCTTCGTTGTCAGAATATTAAGTCATTTGTTTTGACAACAAGAACTAGGAACTTGTGTGCACTTAAAATACGTGAGTATAAAAATATGTTTTGTATGAAATAAACAATCATCGCATCATCAAAACAGTAGAATAATAGTAGAGAACATTATCCCTAACATTTATGACTTAATATTTTACTTATTTTATGACTTAATATTTAATCAACATCCTTTTTAAATTAATATTAATTTATTAAAAATCAAAACCACCTACATTAATTAACGGTAGTTCCGTAAATCTCTTCTTTATTTGCACGGAAGTTTCGCAAATCAATATTTTATATAATGTAAAATAACGAAACTACTGTTACTCTTTATTTTAAATAGATAAAAGAATAACTTTACGACAAACCGTGGAGTTACGGTCATTACTCCACGACAAGCTGTAAAGTTAAACCGTAAAATAAACACACTTTACAACATACCGTATAGCTATTCCTTTATTTTTCAAATATTTTCAATAATGTTAAAATGTTAAATACCTCATTTTAATAAATTAAATCATGTATTCAAAAATCTTAAATATCTTATTTTACTTAAATTTATGACTTAATATTTAATCAACATCTTTTTTAAATTAATATTAATTTATTGAAAATCAAAACCACCCAAATTAATCGACGAAACTACCATTTTTCATTAAGTAGTTCATTAATTGACGGAACCACCTATATATCAAGTAGTTCTATTTTTATATAAGGTAAAATTACGGAACTAAAACGGTAATTCTGTAACACTCTTCTTTATTTTCAGGAAAGTTCTGCAAATTAATTAATTATACTTCAAAAGTTCATGCCGCATATGTTTGCAAGATTGTAGAATATAACTTCTATAATCTCAAATTAATATATGAATAAAAATGTTTGTGACGACGACGAAGATGATAACGACAACGATGAAAACAATATAATTGAGAAAAATGCTATATTTTTATGTAATCATTTTGAAAATTAATGTCATATCTTCATTTCATGTAAATAAATTACATTTACATTACAACTGAAACTTCAAAAGCAAGCAATTACTTGTTTTGTAAATGACATAGTACAATGCAAAATTTTCATTTCATAATTCCACGGCAAAGGTAAACTCACTCAAACTCATTTCAAAATTTGATTACATCCTACAAATTACCACAAAAAAAAAATGTACAGTACTATTAGTAATAGTTGCTATAGGTTTAAATATACAATATAAATAAAAGAAAAAAAAAAAAACAGTTACTACTAGTTTAAATATACGATACAAATAAAAGAAAAAAAAAGTAACAGTTACTACAGATTTAAATATACAATACAAAAAAAATAAATTACTGATTTAAATATACAATACAAATAAAAGAAAAAATAGTAATAATTGTTAATATTTTAAATATACAATAAATAAATAAAAAACTTATATCATGAAAAACTTAATCTTCGATAATGTAAAATAACTAAATAAAGGAAGTTAAAAAAGATAACAGGCAACCAAGGAAGGATAAGGACTACAAGAAAGAGTTTAACTTTTTGTGACAATGGTGGCAGACGGACAAGGGAGAGAGAGGGGGGAAAGACTTTTTTTTTTTTTCGACGAACAAGGGACTTACAAAGAAGGAAGAGGATAGAGAACACAACATTTCATTTTATTTTTTATTTTTTTTATTTAAAAGCCGAGCGTCTCTACAAGTGTCTGGCCGTTTTCCCTAATATAAATGCTAGGTTGTCGATGAAAATCCAGTGAAAGGCGTTGACGGTCCTCCACAAAACGTATAGTATGAAAAAACACCGTCCAATGAAAAGGGATGCCTTTGACGTTTCCTGCAACAGTACCATAGTAACCATACCTGAAACGCCTTCATCCTGTCCTCCTCGGAGCTTGGTTGCTTGAAAACTGCAGACTGCCCATCGGCCCTCCTGAAAGTTTCCTGCGGAACAAAGACAGCGACAACAACAAGAACAAGCAGGGTAAGTATATGCGATCTCTCCTAACACCAGCACATCAGCTGTAATTACAGCCCAACCGAAAAAAAAAAGAAATTACAGCCCAACCGGTGCCAACCATCGACACGCATCGCAGTCGATACACCTTCGATCTGCAACCCAAAGGGGTCATCCCATTTCTCAAAATCAAGAACAAAAAGAAAACAATTTACAACTTACATGCTACGAAATCGAGGTTTCGTCGTACCTACGAAGAATTCGCCATCTACATTCTGGGACCGGCGAAGCCGCAACTTCGATGGGGAAGCGGCGCTCGCTCTTGCCGCAGTGGATGCTCTGGAAGGACGTAGTTGCGAAGCCCGGAACAGGCATAGTTGGGTTTGTGGAACATCGACGAGCGTCCGGGCCATGCTCGACGCTTCGTTTCTTCTGTCAGTGACCCTTGTCTCGCTGCCGTACCTCGGCTTGTGATGATAAGATGGACACCTCGGGTGGAGGTGGCTTGTGATTTTTTCTTTTACTAAGCTATCTTTTTTGCAGGTCATTTTAGTTTATATTTTTGATTTCATATGTTTGATTCTTTCAAAGTATTCGTTGTGGAGTTTTATTACTAGGCGTATTGCAAGATTTTTTAATTTGATCAAGTGATTTATTTGGTATAATATATTGTCTAATGATTTGATAAAATACATCATTACCCTTTTTAAAAAATAGTAGTGTAGATCGGTGATAATTAAGCCTTGTTAAAAATGGTTTGCAAAAAAAGTTTAAAAATTATCATGCATGAATCCTTAGCAAAAAAAAGAGAGCTATTTTTTAAAAAAATACTAAATTATTCTACTTAAATTCAAGCAACTCCATAAAAAAGTTGTATTGTAGGATTAATGGCTATTTAAGAGGGGGTGAATTAAGTTGTATAGTTTGTTTAAAAAACTTTGCGGAATTTAAAAAATAAACAAATCATAATATAACAATTTTATAATGGTTCTCCAACTTAGGTATTTCATTTCTTGAGGTTCACTTAAGAATTTACTAATTTTATGAGTTTTTAGTTCACTCACAATCCTAATGATATAATTAACAATTTTTCATCGACAATAAAATCCCGATCAAATTTCACTAATTCACGCATTCTTCATTTAAAAAAAATTTATTGCCAAATGTTGATGATATAATTAACAATATTAACGTGAATTTGAATTTTCGTAATAATTAAAAATCGACGCGATCCCTCCTCGAGGCCACAAGGCGCATCCCATCGCCTTCCGCCGGAGCAGTCGAGGACATCGCGCCTCCCGGACCAAGCAAAACACCGCCCTGCCCTGCTCCCATGGACTCTATAGTGTCGTCGGCGCTAGAGGAGATCTGCGCGGAGGGTCCGAGTGGCATCGCACTTGCGAAGCTATGGGCGATGCTGCAGTCATCCGCCGCCTCCTCCGGTCTCGACCTATGTGACGGGGTGAAGAGAGCCGTCTGGACCCGCGTCCTCGGTCTCCAGGGGCTACGTTTCGAGGCGAGAGAGCAGGCTTTGTCTCCTGCCGATGGTTCGATTCGGTCTGTTCAGGACTCGGAGAGGCTCGGCGTGAAGATTGTGGCGGAGGAGCGCATGAGGGACAGTTTTCTGGGACTGCACGAGCAGATTGCTGGTGGACGGGAGATTCCCCAGCTGCAGAGGCGGATACTTGAGCGCGTCGCTTTTGCAAGGTATCTTAATTCTTCGTGTTTTTCGTAGAAGAGATTAATTCTTTTTGTATTGCGCTTACAACAGGAAGAGACGCGATCGCAGTGCTACCTAAACATAGATGGCAAATCAAAGTAATCGTTCACAATCACATAGACACCATTCTTTTTATTATTATTATTATTATTATTATTATTATATATATATATTACCATTCTTTTTATTAGGTGGGCTCAAATGAGTTACAAACAGCTAGACGATGATAACTGAAATTTGAATCATACTGTTCAGGAAAGGAGCTTCAGATAGCATTTGTTTAAAATTTCAACGGCTCATTGTTTTGCATAATCAAAATTTTTTGCACAATTTAAGTTCCCTAAAATTTGTAGATTGTGTGCACTATTCATTAGGTGTTTGAGTAAGCAAAGATGATGCTGGATTTTGTATGGGAAACACTCAAAGGGTTTCAAAATTCGATGTAAAATCTCAAACTTGGTAAAACGTTGGTTCTTGATTCTCAGAAAATGAACCATAAACCACCATGCACAATCAAATGGATTTTGCCAAAAATCTGTCATGGCAGTGACATTCGGGATTGATTATGGTGAAAATCTCAGAATCACAAAATCAAACCCCTCACAATCAATCCAAATGTACCCGTAGTTGATATATGTAAACCTATAGTTCAAATTCACTCAAGCTTCTGTTTTGTAGAAGGTCATATGCAGATTCCTATAAGGAACCTTATTTTTCACCTAAAATGGCTCCTTCATTTCTTTCCTAAATCGATGGCAAAAAATATTATTCTGTCATCAATGTTATGCTCAATCTCTTGATTAATATTTAGAACTGCATGTTTTCTCTTATGTTTATACTCCTTCTGGCAATTTTCAGGGCTAATGGAGTGACACAGAACCAACTTGCACAAGAGTTTAAATTGAAAGGGAATGAAGTTTTTTATTATTTGAGAGGCCTTGAGTATAACAGATTAATTGTGCGGCAGTCAGCTGTTGTGAAGACTGGAGGGAAGAATGACAAAGCAATGTCTGTTTCACGTACCAATTTAATTTATCTATATCGCCATGGAAGACATTTGAATTCAACTTCGCTACAGAGAATTGAGATCACAAAGGAAAATATATCAGAAGAAGTTGAAGACCTGGATAGGAATGCTCTGTCTGGAGAACCAACAGTAATGAAGGATGTATGTGTAAAGGATTTTCTTCCTGCTTTAGAAGCTGTTTGTAACAAACTTGAAGAAGCAAATGGCAAGGTTAGTGGCAACCACATATGCAACATTATAATTGTTTGTTGCAGTCTGTACAATATTTTTAGAATGTTCTTTCTTTTTTTCCAAAGGTTCTTATTGTGAAGGATATCAAAAAAGCTCTTGGCTACCGGGAAACCAAGGGGCATAGAGCATGGAGAAATGTTGGTTCTGAAATCTAAATTTTTATAGTAGTTTTCTTTTTCTTTCTATGTTAGATTTAGATATGTGGACATTCAATTCTGTTAATGCATTATTTTTCTACAGATTGTCAATAGGCTAAAAGAGGCCAACCTTGTGGAAGAGTTGGTTGTCAAAATTGGCACCAATGCCAAGAAAAGGAAGAAAAACACTGAAAATGTGGGTTCATCGTCACGTTGAAAAAACTTATATCCAGTAATTGTTTTTTCTTTTATTATTTTCCATATTTGTATGCTTCAGTTAAATCCCAAGCTTATATCAATTTTTGTGTCATCCTTTATTACGATTTTCCCATTGAAATAGAATGAATCACATAGAATTAATTTTGAGAGAAAAGAAGAAGATAATCACATTGAATAAACATGTAAGTTTGTTACCAATATGCAGTGGAGGAACCAATAAATCTACAAAGAGGTGAACCAATAAATAAGCAGTATCCTAGATGCATCCAACAAGCTTCTCTAAACCCATAAATTTTATATTGAATATTTTTTCCATTTTTAACATTCTTAAGGACTATTTGACTAGAAAATTCATGGTTCTCTTTACGAACAATATACAGTTCTGAAAACTAGAGATCAAGATTATTGGAACATAATTTGTTTGATTTTGATGATTAAAAAAATTGGGACTCGTGTTTTCATTATTCTTAGAATAAAATAAAAGGAACATTGGTCAGCTCACAGCCTCACACAGAGTATGTAACTTGTAATCAAAGACTGAAGATCTTATGTATATTATTATTATTATTGTGATTTATTTTTCTTTAGAATTATTGTATAAGTACACATTATGCTCTGCAAATATATTCATAATCTTTGACGTTTAGAATCAATAAGATCATTAGAGTGTATAGTTTCATCAAAAACATCCTTTATGCACTTTTAAAGTTATTTTGGTCGAATTTACTTAAGTCTGTCCAATAAAAAATCCCTTTGACATTTTCTGTTGACTGATTAATTTTTTGTCAAATTGCAATAGTCATCAGGCTTGCTAATGGCTAAGTTTTAGCCATGATAATGACTAATTGCCCCTACATTGTTAAGTGTTTTTGTTCTTCTCTTTGCACCCACCTTAGATGAATTTCTCATAACTTTTTGGCACTCCCTTAAAGTTGGCCTCCATCACTCTTCTTTTCAACACACTTGAAAGCTATTTGAACTTTGGAGCTCTATTCCTATATTGTTCTTGGAGCAAAAAGCATAGATGAAGATTTCCATTTTATAGTTTTTCAACTTGATTTTCATTTTTCTCTTAGTCTTTACATCATATCAATTTATCAAAATATTTATCAGTTTTAATAATTTCTTGATTTTTGGGAAAGAAGAGCTACCTCAATATCTAAGTGCTACCAGAAAAAAGGTCTCATTATCCAAGTCCTCAATGGAGTTGTGTCTAACTCTTATTTCAAATGCCAAGTCCTTAAATTGAGGTTGTTTTGATTCTTGAGCCTTCACCTTTATGTCATAAGTCATGAGATAGCAATGAAATCTTTCACTCCAAGGTGAATGATCTTGAATTCTCTATATGCTTGCAATATTCAGTGAAGATGATTGGATGGAAGGGTTTTCCATTTTGCAATGTATTGCAGTTAACATCGGTGGCCAATAATGGTAGGAATATTGATGTTCTTCATGTAATTTTAGTGAATAATGGTAGGAATATTGTTACTTGTATAATGACTTTCTTTAATGCCTCTGTTGGTCCTCCTTATGGTATGTATTGGTCCTAAACAAAGTTACTAGTTATTTTTAAAATGAATGTCACTGACTAGTTAGTTCCTGAAATTTGTACCTTTCTATAGTCCAGCTTATGTTTGCGTCTATTAAAGAAATTCGATCCAAAAGACTTTCGGCCCAAAGCTGTATACTGTGGATATGATGATCTTGGTGCTGAACCTAATGATCAAAAGGGGCAAATAAATGAGCAGCTTGTGGAACTTCCTATTGAGCATCAGATATATGACATGATAGATGCAGAAAGATTGAAAGGAATAACAATGTCTGAGGTATGTCTGATATTAACCTTACCACAAAAAAGCTAATCATGTTACATGTAAAGTTGTTCCTTTTCTTTGAATTTTCTTGCACCTATTTAGTCTCACTTTATTGATTGGCATTCGATTGAGTTAATTGAATCCTTGCTAAATGCTTTAGTAACATAAGAAAAATAAGGAGTGGTGTGTACATGTGTGGGTGGGTGGGGGTATGCATTTGTGTGGATGTGCTTTTGTGTGCACATATATGTGAAAAAATATTGAAAACAATGATGATATGGTATTTTATTTAGAAAAGGTACTTTTCTTTACCATATTTTCTTGATATGACTCTGGAATAATAAAATTTATAAACATATGTCAATTTTTCAACTTACCAAAGTCCAAGACAAAATTGAAGTTGAATACCATGGTAATATTCTTCTCCATGTAACCTCTATATATAAATGTCTTATTAGTGTTTTATGAATGAAACAATATTCAATCCATTCCGAATTTTCACAAGATTCATATATTTTTAGGTTAAATAGATTTGGATTCAAATCGGATTTTTAGATTTTTAATATCCGTTTACAGTCTTGTGAGCTGTAACACTTACAATTAAGTTTAGGGTGGTGACAAAACTTGGTTTAAAAAGTTTGGCAGATTTCAAAGAGAGATAAATGGTTTACATGATTATCTAGGCTGACTTCCACTACGTTATGTTACATTTACATGTAAAAGGCTTGGTTGTAACATATAAAAAACATAGTTGTCTTCCTACTGATCACCATTTTTTGGAAAAGTTCTTAAAAAGTTTCAGTTGACCTCTGCTGAAATTATATAAATTATGGTTTGCTGTGAAAGGTACATGTAATTTTGTGCTATCCTTGATTGCATGCAATGTTTGTGTAAATTTCTTTTCTATGTTTGCATGGGATAAACTCATACTCTCTTTTCCAAGATGTTTCTTGTTGCCTATAATTATGTTTTTTTGTTTCTAGGTTTGCAGTAGGCTTGGGCTTAATTATAAGAGATACTATCGTCAGATCGCTGATATGTGTTTAAGGTTTGGAATGCCCATCCAGGCTGAATACTTTAACAGAACAAAGATATATAGAGTTTGGACGAATAGGAACTTCAGGCATGGCTTAGAAATTCCTGATGGTGCCAAGCACCAAAGTTCATGTGATCCATTAACTTCTACCATTCCACAGGCAAATTCAAGCTCTGATGGGGTAAATTTTGAGAAAATGGAAAGTAAGCATGTTGAATTGGGTCTTCCTAGCAATGATGCAAGGCACTCTGAAGATAACCAACAGAAAAGTAACGAAACAGCTGATACTGCTCAAGAGTTGACTGAATCATGTGATGCTTTGCTGCTTCCAAACAAATTGCCAAAGTCCCGATATTCACGCAAATATCCTTGTCTAGATCCAACCATTATCACAGCCCAGAGAAAACAAAGAATACTATCCAGATTGAAGGTGTTGCTTATGCACTTTCTCTAGCCTCATGAAATGCTTACTGCACTCTCAGCCAATCATTTGTCCTGGCACTTTGGTTTGTTTCACTATGGTCATTTACCATTCATTAACATTCATGGTTCACTCTTTCCGCTCTTTTGCACATACATGCACAAATAATTCATTGCTCATTTGTGCAACTGCTGTCACGGATTCCTTTTTGATCAAGTTTTTTTCACCGTTCCATATCTATTTTCCATTTTGTTATCTGAATTCTCTCCACTTTTCTTTTGATATCCATACGTGGCTTATTACTGACCACTACTACAAAATTTATTTTTTTTCTTACAGAAGAATTGATGTTACTGAGTGTGAAAAATGTTAGAAGTATCTTTTCTTGATTTTTTGAAACCTCAACAAATTGGAGTATGGCACTACCTATGCACACACGTTCACTAAAGTTTACTGGTTCAGTTAGTACAAGGGAAACCTTTCCTTTTTATCTCTTTGACATGGTTGTTTTGGTTAAGAGATCTCAGGACATTTAATTGGATTAGATGTGCCTAGTTAAGCATGGACATGTAGATGTATATTAACACCCATTACTCCAGAAAAAACACAGATATATTAAAAAAACTTTCATAAATTACAGTTTTGCTGTGAATAAGATCAATGCATTCCAAGTCAAGTTTCATGATCATGGCAATGGTGTTGTGTTACTGATTTCTACCTTTGCTCAAGTGGCAATTTGCTAAGTTTGAGTGGTAGGACATTGTTGAGCATTTGTTTCAAAATAATGATAGTCTTTGCCTTTAGATAGTTGATTAGCTGCTTCTTTGTCTGCTCCTGGGCTTATTTTGAATTGCGTCATTAGTGTGTCCCCACCTGATACCTTATGCTATCTTAAAGAGAAAGAAATACACTTATTAACTTCTTTGCACATGGCTAGCTGAATTTCAACTGTAACATGACATAATGCAGAATGCCTCATTTTCACTAGTATTTTAACTTGAACCAGAAAAATGATTTATTTTTGCCTTAATGTATTTTCTTTTAGTTGTATCTATCATCTTTTCTCTGAATGCAAAATGAGTGGTGTGTTGGAAGGACCTGATATCTAGAGAGGCAGTTTAGTTTGAGACATTCTTTCCAGGTCATCACTCTTGGCATAATTGAAGGAAAAACTGTTATGTGAAACAATAGATTTTCTGTCTGACATGATCTGCTGGTTTATTTTGCTCCATAAGCCATCATTCTCAAAGGTTTAAACTAAAGGTGCAATGCTTGTGACATTTTGTGTCAGTTGGGATGGGATTTTAGGACCTGGAAAGGAGCTCTACTTAAGTCCTGGTTGGTGTCTTTCTTTTTCATCTTGATTGGCCAACTTGCTCAATCATCTTGAATTATATTGAATGATACTTATTATTAATGAAAATCATCATAATTTCCAATAAACAGGTTACTTGATTTGAGCTGCATGGCTGTGCATCATGTTTTGCCTTTTAGCTCTTCTTCTTTATAATTGTATGCATTGCTATAATAATTAAATCGGCAGTATTTCTTTCTATCTTCTCCATGTCTTACGTCTCTTCTTACAGCTGTTATCCATGTACTGCAGACTCATTTTGTTATCGAGTATTTTATTTGCTCCTGACCTTGTCTTAATCTTTGTTATATTTCATTTATCTTTTTCTCTTCTTCTTGCAATTTATTTAACTTATCATGCAGGCTGAGAAGTTTATTTTGTCAACTGAGCTGCACAAATGGCTTCCAACCCTTGAAACAGAAAAACAAACAAAAATGGACAAGAGAACTGTATTACGTATCCTGGAAACCCTCCAGAAAGATGGTCACTGTAAATGCGTGCAAGTTTATTTCCCTTCTTTGAGTAGCCAATGCATTGAACGCACTAAAATGGTGATTCTGCATCCATCTGTAAGTTTGTCCAACCATGTTGGACAAATTTACAAAAGGGCCAAGGATTTCGATGCAGAATGTCGTCAAGCATTATCTTGCTCAAAGAACAATAATTTGCATATTGGCTCATTAGGAGCTGTTGAAGGACTTTCAAGTGAAACACTTCGTCGATCTGAGAAAACAGATGTTATGCGTTTGAATGGATATATTCCAGCAAAGATGGTCCGTACAAAGATTTTGCATATTTTTCTATGGTCCTATTTGAGTAGTGCGTCTGACTGGGAACATGCTGTAGCAACAGCGAGATGTGGTCATGACTTGAAAAATCCTTACAGCACCCTTAGATTATTTGCACTAGATACAGCTATAAAAGCTATGCCAATTGAACTGTTCTTACAAGTGGCTGGTTCTGCTGGAAAAATGTATAATTGGGCTGATTATCACCAACGTGGGAAAAGGATATTGTCAGATCTTGCTATCGAGGAATATAGGTATCTAATGGATACTAATGCGACTGGTCGCTTATCCTCAAACATTGATATGCTAATTCGGTTGAAGGTAATAAATGTGTCATAAGCATTTGAAAGGAAACATTAGAAATTTACAATTTTTTTTGGCTTTTTACTATTGAATGTGTTGATATTATGTTAAAATAATATATATTAGCAAAGAAACTCAATAATATATGTTTTTTTCCTTTCAAAAGATATGTTGTTTATACATTCTTAATGTTGTGTAGGCATCTCAATGCCTTTAACCATGATTGTCAGGTAAGTGGATTGAAAAAGGTTAAAAATATGAAAACAATACTTTTATTGTGAATTGGTGGCATCTTCTGATCTGGGTAGCTTGAGTTGTTGATGTCTTTTGGTTCAGGAGGTTGAAAAAGGAACTCAGGTGAACTGTTGTCTCTTGGTTTGGGTAGCTTGATCCAGGTAGCTAAAAGGACACACCTTTGCATTGTCTACTCCAGTCTCTTCATGTTTGAAGTGGGCCAATCAATGTTTGCTAGCTCAGCACTGTGGGAGAGTGGGGTTAAGAGATGGTGATGTGGGATCGGTAGTACATTGTGTAAGGAGGTTATTGATGAAATATTGTAATTTCAGAAGGATATTTGAATAAAAAACCCTATAATATAATAAAGATGAAAAGTAAAAACACATGATAAAATGGAATATCTTTAGAAACTATAACTTTTATATAGGTTAGATTAGATGTTTAAGTTTTGTTTACAGCTACCTTAAATGGCAACTGCTGAAACATATGTTGTTTTAACTGAAGCATCTATCTTTTGTCTTTTTCTGTGGAGCAAGAGGGCTTATATGTGCTAAAGAAACCATTCCAAAGAAAATCCATGAATCATCCCATCGTCATTGACATTGCCGAACTCCATTTAAGGCTTGCCATTGCCATCACTCCCCACTTCCATGTGCTATTTGTTACCTTGCCACTTTGCAACTCATGGTGTTTTGGATTCAGTGGCGTGCATTGATGATTGACTTCACTGTATGTTTCACCTGTGGTATGCATCTGGATTGACAGCATAGCCTCTAGCCTATAAAGAAGGGAAATCGAAGAGGAGTCTGGATTTACTCAATTAGCAATCATGTGATTGTGTTAATTACATGGAGGAGGCAAGGGAACTGCTGAAGGTGCAGAACTCATTGTGGAGAGTGCAAGCATTGAACAAAGAGATGTATGTCTTTGATAGGAAATCAGAACGATGGAGAGGGATTGTCCCACAATCCCATCGACTGAAAGTTTAAGTTATCTGGCTTTCTCCATGATATGTGGACATTGTCATTTCTTATATTCCATATTTAATAGTTTTCTAACTTCATTTTTTTCATTACACATCATACTTTTTGGCAGTAGTGAAAGGGTTATTTTCATGTTTCTACCATATTCTCTATAAAATCATTCTATAATCTATTTAAATGTTTAGTCATCCTATAATGTAGCATCTGCTTGGCCAGATGTATTTTGGTTCCCACTTCATTGTTGACCAACATGACTTAAGTGATCCTAACTTTGTTTTGGTCCACAGTTGCTTCAGCTGGTGACCACAGAAACTGTACCTAGTGCAATTGTGGTTCCACATGCTCAGCTTAGTTATGCCATGGAGCTTAAGCCTTATATTGAAGTACCAAGAGACTCGTCAGCATCACATTGCAGTTCCTTTAATCATTGTCCCAGAATCAGACATAAATTTGTCCTTTCCAGCAATGAATCTGTTGATGCTTACTGGCAAACTTTGGAGTATTGCTATGCAGCGGCTGATTCCACATTAGCATCTTGTGCATTCCCTGGGTCAGTTGTTCCTGAGGTTTGTACTCTGTTATATCCGTCTTTTAGTCACTGTTCTATTCAATATTTCATTATTATGGTATACAAAAAAGCACCAATCAATCAAAAACTCGATTCCTCCAAAAAAATATTAGCATAAGTATATAATGCCTTTGGACAAAATAATATTATATAATATATTCATAAACCTTTGAATTGGGAGAGATTATTTTTTATTTGAAAAAGAGTCAAATTATTATTAGTTTTATCACTATGGTTGACTACATATACGGCAGTTACTCCTTTATCATAGTTGTTACGTAGAGGCTAGTCATTGCCTAACATAATATCTTCTTGTCTGGAAGAATGCCTCAACTTGTTTTTATTTTTTAACCAGATCCTGAGTAGTTCTAGTAATGATTCCCATAAGGTTCTAACATATCGTATTTAATGAGTTTTCCTTTGAAAATACTGAATCTTTAATTCTACTGAAATTTCAATCCTTAAACACCCATATATTGGAAATTTTTAAAAACTTGACAATGAATATTGATGTATCACACACCTTAGGTTGTGGAGATTGCCAAGTGTTGCCAATGTTGGAGAAGAGGCCTGGAGTTTGTTGAGGCAGAAGGCAGCTTCTTGTAACATGTTGGGAGGTGATTGAGGCTTTAATTGTGGCAATGATTATGATCTACAAGTTGTCAAATTATTGCTTAACAATGTTAGTGGTAATTTTAAGGTTGAAGAATCAAGAAAAGAGTTTACGAAATTGAAAATGGAGAAAATTTTGGTTTGGATTAAGAATGTAGTGGTGGAAAATTCCCTAGTTGCCAATCCTGGGTAGTCTCCCATCTACTCTCAAATTTGGAGTCTCCTTGGTGGGTTTCCTCATCAACATGGGTGTTGAAGTGGAACATGATTGGATGACTCATCAACGACTAGCCCAACAAGATTTATGTAACTTCATGCGCTAGCTTACTTCTCATGTGCATCAGGGAGGAGAGTTTGTTAGTTTACCTTAGAAGACTTAGACCAAACTCAACATTTTAAATACTCAGAGCCTAGAAAAGCCCTCTTATTGGGTAGCTCATGACATTGCTTCTCATTGTCAAATGGAAATCCCTTCGTCTCATTATCCTCAACCCCAAGTAGAGCCTCTTGAAAAAAAAAAAGAAAAAAAAAGAAAAGAAAAGAAAAGAAAAGTAGAGCCTCTTGTTGTGGGCTTGGTCAACATATTTTTATTATGTGCAACTGAAAAATTAATACTTAAATTAAAAGCATGAATAAAATTATAAAAAGTACAATTAAAGTTAAAAACAATAAAATAAGTAGCAAATTAGTGAAATTGTATCAATGAATGCAATTTAAAAATGAAATCTAAGAAATAAAAAAATATCATTTAAATGACCAAAACTAGAAAAATGGCCATTTTTATTTCAGAAAAACATGAAAACAGCCATTTAAATAGAATTTTTTTCTTTCAAAGTTTTTCCCTTTTTTCCAAAAAATGAATTGGATTGTGATATAAATTCTAAAATTATTCATTTTTAGAATTTAAATTCCCCTGAATTTTTATTCTTGCACAAGTACGTGAATTTTCAATTCTATTCATTTTTCATCATGTGCACAAACATTTTAGTTGTGAATTCATTTCTTGTCCTTTCCCGTTATTTCCATTTTCCATTGGGAATTGAATTCCTGTTATTTTTGTGTGTACAAATGCATCCCTAAGCTCAACTCACATTTAACTATATATTGGGTTAAAAAAACTATATGTTGGGTTAATATGTTGGTTTCAGAGATCAAAACTTATTTTGCTGCTTTGGCAGTTTTGACAACAGAGTGCTGAATCCATACTTCCGTGTTTGGTAGCTGGTATATTTATGATTTGTCTAACTCCTATGTAAGCAAGATCTTGATTCTTGCAGGTGTTTGCTTCTCGTCAGTGGTCCTCAGTTCGAGTTATGACTGCTGAAGTGCGTGCAGAGCTGTACAAGCGTGTTGAAAATTATGATCCAAGTAAAAAGATTTCATTTAAGGACTGTGTTAATACTGCCAAGGACTTAAACCTTACATTAGAACAGGTTAGTATGAAAATTTTCTTTAAAAGTTACCTTCTTTCCTTTTGTTGACATAACATTCTTTTGGTGTCTTTTAGAATTTTCCTCTCTTTCACTTAAGTTACCATAGTTTGACATGCTATGTGTGTGCTTATAGAGAAGTAGCTTAAGACTTGCCCAGTGAGGAAAGATCAAAGCATAAATTCTTTCTTGCATGAGACTCTATACCTAATTATGCATGAGACTCTGTGCATGTAAATTACCCACATGCCTGCCTCTTAGGGTAATTAAGAAGATGTTAAGAATCTCATATATTATGTCAAATGTTAAATAACCTGCAGGTTCTTCGTGCCTCCTACAATAAGGGGCATCCTTTTCAAAAATTTTCACTGGATTTCAAATCCAAATTAAGGGAAGAATTTGAGCAATGCAGTAGTGAAATAAATGACAAAAAGAGAAAGAGATCTTCAGAACATAATCCCCAAAGTAATACTGGTAGCAGGGAACCAGATATTTCCAGAATACCAGATGACCTAGCTATTGATGATGAGGATATGCAAAAATTGACAGATGGCCTAAGTGCTGAAAACCCTCTAAGCTGCAACTATGATAATTTGGAGTTAGAAATGGATACAAATGTGAATGAGACTTGTACTTTCATCAGTCAGTGTGCCTTTTCAAAGCTGAAGCGCAAGCGAAGTAGGAAATTCCTGTGGAATGATGAGTTTGACAGGTAACGATCAAACTCTCTTTGTTGTAGAATCAGTGTTTTCATTGATGTTATTAGTCTTCCTTTTTCAAATTCTGATTTCTTTCTGAATTGTTACACTCCAGGAAATTAATAATTCAATATGCCAGATACCGAGTGATCCGTGGTTCAAATTTTTTTCGTGTTGACTGGGCCTCAATTCAAGATCTCCCAGCACATCCCACTACATGTAAAAAGAGAATGGCTTCACTCAATAAGGTTGAAGGCATTAGGAAGGCAATCTTAATGTTATGCAACATTCTGGGCAGTAGATATAATATGTACCTTGGAAGAAATTCCGAATCTGAAGTTCAGAAGCCTAGTGATTACAGTCAATTCCGTGATCAAGAATTGAGAGATGAAAACACTAAAATTTCTGTTGTTTCTCATAATGCTATTTCAGATATTGAAGTTCAGAAAGAAAAGTGGGATAATTTCAATGATGCTGAAATTAAAATTGCTGTAGATGAGGTGCTTAATTGCAAGAGGAGATATATGTCAGAGGTTTCTAAGAAAAATAGTTCTCAACACAAACACAAAATCACCACTGATTCTTTTGCTGATGTAGTCAATTTGGATGTTCAGGCATCTGTAAGTTCCTTCATTAGATATATCACTAATATTCACTTACTGAATTTCTGAATATTTAGTTTAACTTTCAGGTTCATAATAAAAAACAAAATCACATCTCTGCATCACAGCCTGTTGAAGAAAATATAAATCATGGTGAAAAACAGCAGAATGATTCTTCCATGATTTCACCATATAGTCAAGATGGGCCATGCTCTCATCACTTTACTGGAAGAACAGTCGACATGTCCAATGGCATGGATATGTTTAACACTAGACTCATGAAGGAATCACTAGCTATCTCAAGTGCAGTGGAGCTTCTCAAGCTTATTTTCCTTGCTAGTTCGTCAGCATCAGAACTGCAAACTTTACTGGCTGAAACTCTGCAGTGGTACTCGGAGAGTGATATATATGCAGCATTTAGCTACCTTCGTGTAAAAAATTTCATGGTATGAACTCAACATGAAAATTACGTTCACACTGATTTTCTTGAGCAACTAATTGGCATTGAACTTAGTAATATGTAAATCAATGATTTAGGCCTGTATAATTGTTGAAATCTGCTTGATATTTTATTCTTATTAGTTGTTTGTCGATTTTTCAAATATTATCCGGTTAAATTGCTTTTTTACCATTCTCAAAAAAAGCCATCCTGCAACCTGCAACTATGGGTGGGGTTAGTATTTTTCTTTTAGTTATATAAATAATGATGGCAGGTGGTGTCTTTTTTTTTCCCCAAATGGTGGTGTCTTGATTTTTATGCTAGCATTTCTTTATTTCATTGCATAGTGACTTTATTCTGATCTTTCCTTATTACAGTCTTTCTATCACTGGTATTTCCTTTTTAAAGTTTGTGTTTAATTCTTCACTGCTGCAAGGATCTATAGATAAATTTTTGTATGAGGAATTATACAATGTACCAAACACTTCCTATATCTCCTTGAACACTAATTGTTGAAATGTAGAATTGGTGTTTATATAGCAATCAGTGTTGCTTATCGTACAACTAGTTAAGTATTTAAAAAATTTATAGTCTTTTTTAAGTTTGTGTAGTTTTTTATTGATTTTCTTGTCAGGTAAGTGGACATGGAAGTCAACCATTTGTTCTTTCTCTGAAATTCTTGCATGTTGTTTCCTCTTCTCCTTTCCCAATTGATTCCGGAAAAAGGGCTGCAAAGTTTTTAACTTGGCTTTGCAAGCAAGAGCAAAGTGTGGGGATAGATGCTGAATTTAGTGTAGACTTTCAGTGTGGTGAAACTTTGCAGTTATGTGCTCTTATTTCATCAGGTGAAGTGACCATGTCAATATGCTTACCTGAAGAGGGGATTGGGGAGATTGATGAGCTGAATGACTTAAAACAGGATACTGTGAGCAGTTGTGAAAAAAAAAAGAAACATGAATATTTGAGTAAGAGGGATAGTGATTTTTGTGTTCGACGAGAGAAAGGCTTTCCTGGAATAAAAGTAGTTTTAGATCATATGAATTTTCCTGGTCTTGAGTCAATGCACAACTGTATGGAAGGAAATTGCTTTTCTCTGCCTTTTGATCGGCAGGAAGTTGACCTTGGAAAATGTCAAACTAATGATGTCAACTGTTGTACTCCAACTGTTGATGCTCATCTCCCCCATATGATGGAGTCTTATTGCAACTTTCCTTATAAATCATCACCAGAATTCATAGAGTCTGATTCATTTTGGAAGGATATAGCCAATCATATTGAGATGCTTTCATCAAAGTTTGTTAGTGGAAAGAACTCAATTCTATCATTTTTCGACATTACAAAATCTTTGTATGTTACCATCAAGCAAGCTGGTGAACAGGGACTTGCTATGGACGAAATTTGCAAAACCACGGCCATACAAGGTATTTCAAGATGTTGACATTATTGAATATCTATATTTTCTTTTTAATGGCTCAATTTTACTCTCTTGTCTACCAGATGATCAACTAATTGGGATTATTGTGGACACACTTGAAGTTTTTCAGCTAGTTTTAAAGGTACATCTGAGTGCTTTATGTATTTTATCTTATATTCATCGTGGACCTTATTAGTCAACACACCAATGCACTAGGCTTGCTTTGATAGAATTTGGAATGATTTTAGAATTTCTTAATC
The DNA here is from genome assembly GCA_024699675.1 of Amphibolis antarctica. NCBI lineage: Eukaryota > Viridiplantae > Streptophyta > Magnoliopsida > Alismatales > Cymodoceaceae > Amphibolis > Amphibolis antarctica. Next base: position 86,539 of record JAMKPZ010001135.1, read on the forward strand.
TAAAGTATATCATTCACTCAAGTACTTTAAATGTTTGCAGATTAACAAAATGAGGCAAGTAGTAAGTATCCTTCAAGCCAATCTGAGAGTGTGATAATGATGTTTTTAAGATCTTGTTGGTTGCAAACTTGCAATAAACATTGCAACCTGATTTATCTAATTTTCCTTTGATTTAAAAATATGTAAATTAGCTTAGGTTTCCTCACTAGAATGTTAAAATGGATAAGCAGTAATAGAAATTAGAAAAAGAGTTAAGTAAAAAAATGATTTCATTTGGAATATGGTAGGAATTGCAGCTTCTAATTCATAAGCTTGTGCATTGGAGTAGCAAATTCTTCCAATTAGATTTGGGGTTTGTTTGTGCATGGTGGAAAATCAGGAAAGTTAGAAAACAGAAAATACAGAAAGTTAAGAAAGAATTGGCTCTTTGTAAATGTTAATCTAGCATTAATTTTGTTACTTTAATCTAATCTCAATAAAAAATAAATCAAAGTTAAATAAACAAAAACTACTGATTAAAAGCATTAAAGTTTTTCCTTAACCCTATTTGGTACTTTGGAGCCAAGCTAAGCTTTGCACATTCACATTGAGGTTAAATTTGAAATGGGCATGGACATATTGACAAGAATTTTGTTTCATCATCATTGTCACCTCTGCATTCTAAGTTTTATTGGGTTGTGGGAAGTTTTTTGATTCAATTAGTAGTTCCTTCTTCCCTTGTTCTATCTGTGGCTCTAGAGGGAATCAATCTTTTTGCATGCTTGTTTCATTGGACATAGAGTGCTAGCATGTGGAATGTGGTCATTCAAAATGGAGTAAGCCTCCTTGCTTTTTGTTAACCCCTATGACCCATCAAGGGTAGTTCGAGGATAAATTAAGGAAAAATTGTCTTAAATGATTTGATCATATAAGTTTTACAAACGCACTATCAAGAAAGGTGGAAATATTGAGAAAATATTTAAAATTATATAGTTTAACGGAAGAGTCAGTGATTGGGAGAAGCTTATTTTTCAATTCGATCAATTTCCTTTTCAAAAAAATGAAAGGGTTAATGATGGATGGAAATGAATGGAAGGAAAAGATACTTGGGATCAATTATACATGATGGTATCAAAGTTATGTTTGGTACTGCTTTTGGGTTAGCTTCTAGGCATTTGCTACTAGGAGAATCTATGCAAGGTACAAGTGGTTCTAAACAAGGCATAGACTCAACTAATAAGAGAAGCACTTGGCTTTTGAATGCATAAATACAAGTATAAATGCATTTTCTAGAAAAACTCATACTTCTCAACTTGTTTGGAGTTGATATTCTACAATTTTATTTTTAAATTGCCCTTGCTAGATTTAGTATGTCTTATGTTATATGGGTTGATTGGTTATTGGATATCCATTTTAGTCCAAAACCCTAATTGCACACTTTGTAATCTCCTTGTTTGCACTAATCTTCACATTTACCAGAGCATTGATGAAAACACT